>LPNX011009696.1:4000-24682 GCA_001517045.1 Pseudotsuga menziesii
AAGAGTGGTGGAATGGCAGCTCATACATGCTTTTGCATGGAGAAAAGAGTGAAGGATGAAGAGGACAAAAAACTAGTTCACCTCACCTAGTCTTGCTTTCCTATGTGCCTTAAAACACTCAAAAAGTAGGCAGTAAAGCAGAAAAAGTAGATAGGCGCCTAGGAGGCCAAGAATAAAGTAGATTTGATTCCTAAGGATTTCCCAAGCGCTACATGGGTCAAATATGGCAAGTTTGACCTCTATGGATAGGCAATTAGCAACTTGCACAAGGTGGGACACATGAACTAGGAAAATAAGACAGAAATAATGAAATTAATGTCTAAGTGGGTAAACTATGGGTTGATTATTCTAACACATCCAAATTCATGCCTAATTGTGCTGCCATATGAAAGGTTTTAACTTGAAATTCAATAGATAAAAGGACTTGTTTTCCATACACTAACTCATAGGGGGTATGTCCGGTAGTGTTTCTACATGTTATCCTATAGGTCCTTAAAGCCTCTGGGAGTCTATCTGCACAATCCTTATGATGTAAGTGAATGGTTTTGGTTAAAATGGCTTAAAATACTTTATTAGTTGATTCTACCTTACCATTAGCTTGAGGGTGATAAGGTGAAGATTTGCAATGGAGGATGCCATATTTTGTAGTAAGTTCTTTCATTAATTTAGAAGTAAATTGAGTACCTCTCTAACAATTTATCTAGATACACCAAACTGGGTGAATATTTCTTCATATATGAATTCTACCACATATTTATATGTAGCTCTAAACAAAGTTGTAGCTTCTACCCATTTGGGGATGTAGTTCGTGCAAACTAGGATGTATTTCTTTTTTTCGAGACATGGGAGAAATTGGTCCTACAAAATCAAGAGCCCATTTCTCAAAGGGTTCAATCATGACTTGGGGTTGTAGGTGAATTTGATCAAATGACATAGTTCTACCCATTCTTTGGCAACTATCACATCCTTTGACATATTTGGCAGCATATTTAAAAATGCTTGGCCAATACTAACCAGAATGTAATACTTTGGATGTTGTCCTCTTATCAGAAAAGTGTCCTCCACATGGTCCATTATGGCATGCATGGAGGATGTTTGTCATTTCATCCTCCCGCACGCATATTCGAATAATAAGATATGGACCAGTGCGGAAGAGATCATTATCAACCCAATAATAATTGAAACTCTGAACTACAATACGACACTTCTCATGTGGGGACAAATGGTTTGGCATTTTCCTAGTTGCTAAATAATTGGCAATATTTGCGAGCCAAGGGGTTTGAAAAGATACAACAAATAGATGTTCGTTAGGAAAAGTTGTTACGGAGAGAAATTCCTATGGATTGGGGTACCACAACAGACAACTTGACTCTAGAAATTAATCCTTTCCAATATGCAATAGAAATCAAATATCTAACACTAAAGGATCAGACCTCATACCTTATTTCAGATGGTTGAAGTAGATCCTCGTTGAGCTTTCCAACTTCAACTTGAATTGATAGATTACTTTCTCAAAAACAAGTAAACAATACAAGCATACTATATACATTGGTGTTAGATCTATTCTAACATATATAATCAACAATGTATAAGCATTTGAAAACATCCATGGATAAAATATTCATTCAAATATACATTATTGGACATGAAAATATATTTCTATTAATAAAAATTAGAGATTACAATGGATACAACCTCTGTCGACACATCTGTGAATCTGAGAAATTGAATCCCCCACTTGGGCCTCCACCACCTCAATCCTCCATCTCTCGATAGCAAGCTCACAAGCAAAATGAAAGCTTGGAAAGAACACAAAAGTGCTCAAAGGGAAAAAGGGATTCAGAATCAAGCACAAGTTCCGTCAACAATGAACTATAGTTTCTTTGCTCTCAATTCTCTCATATGCCTTCAATGTACCATATAGTTCCTTATATAGATTTTCAAAGGGGTAATGAAAGGTCGAATCTGAGCGATCTCAAGGCATAGCCTGAAGGCCAGGAGTCAAGTGAGTTGGATCCATGTCAAGGAAAACTCCAAAAGTATTTGGATTATGCACACATCCCGATGTACACGGTTTTAGGGGTTAAACCCGCGTATATACGCGATTAAGGGTTTAAAAGTCACGTGTATCATTTTCCACATGTTTTTAGGGATGGTCAAGGAAACATCAAAGGACAAAAAATGGTCCAAGGGGTCTAAGGAGTCTGCAGAGGGACAGGGGAAGGCCATACAAGTGTGATTCACTTGGAGTGGTAAAATCAGCTATAACAGATGCCCCCTAATGTGTGAGGTCAGAGAGGTCATACGATGGCCGAAATACATTATAATTCCATCCTAGAAGTGGAGTAATGAAGAATCCAAAATGAAAGACTAGCCACCCAATCAGCATAGTACAATGATACAACTCTGCACATACTGCAAATACATATAGCAGTCCCGGATACATAAAAGTACAATGGCCATGAATAGGCATAATACAAGATATCACATAAGTGGTCATTCCCACGTACAATATACATAGATCAGAATCTCCATGATGAAGATATACAAAAGACCATGATCTCCATAATGGCTGAAGATATATAATGGATCAAGATTTCCATAATGGCTGAAAATGTTTGACATATACTAGAATCAAGTCACGAGAGTTGAAATCTCATGAACACTGGCACGATCAAGGAGGTAGCATATAAGAGATGTCACCAATCTGGAAGTTCTTCTTCACAAACCGCTATGAGTACATGTCCTACTATGTGAATAGAGGTGTCGAGGTCGAACATGGTAGTCCATCGTCTGATTACCGGTCATTGATGTATACCGTTAACATATGCGAGATCACCCACCGATAATGAAAATTGGAATCAAGTTACTAGAGTGCAAACTAACAAGTGTGAATAAATGTGTTGAGGTTGAACACTTGAGAGGATCCATCGATCAGGGGACATTGATGTATTCCCAAAGACTGTCGATGGCGAGAGAACCTGCCATTGATGATTGCAAGTCTCAAGGATCTCAGAAATGACTCTAGATTCCAATCCCAGAATAAATGATCTGAATTCGATGGGATGAAATCCGCTTTAAGAAGGGCATTAAGGCATTCCCCATCATCCAAAACGAGGTACTCAACAAAGCTGTATAATGTGGAAGAACTCGATCATAAGGTGCATGAACCAGTAACTGTACCGGGAATGGCTGACATGCAAAGTCAAGATAACTGAGGAATGGTCGACTCATGTTTCAACTTCCTTCGAACAAGAGCATAGCGGAAAATGGTGACTGAATAAAGGTAGCATAGACTCGATATACAAACCGGGACATCTGTGCGACACAAGAGGCATCGATAGAGGCTCCATGGGGACTGGAAGCTTAACCAGTCGGTGGAGATAAACTCAGATAAACAAGTACAACTCCTAAAGTCAAACTATAAATCCAACCAATGGATGTGATATACAGTGCTCTTTTCGAAGGCGACATGACTCGACAACTACCAAATATAACATCTTTTCTTGTCCGGCTTTTTGGTTTTTTGATATTTTTGGACTTTTTCAAATATTTAAAAAACTTGAAAAAGAATAAAACTACTTTATAGTTACAGACTAGGAGGAGACGAGTGTCATAGGGGAAAACAATCTAGTTCCAAGCAGTGGAACATGCTTATGCTCAATGCAAGGACACATGTGTAAGATATCGACACTCGGGGGAAAATCCCCTCCCGATAAAAAAGGGAATCAAGCTACAAATGATATATAAAATGGCTCTGCATGGGTAGACATGAGACAAGCTTGGGCTATCATTAGAGGAAATTTCAACTCAAAATGGGCCTTTTAACTTTAACTCAAATTCCATGTCATCATTTGTTAGCCAATGAAATTGCTTTAAATTTGAAATACCGTATAGGTCTTAAACAGTTTTTTAATATAAATTTGGGGATAGGTATCATAAAAAAAACTACTTTTTTGTTTGTATTTTCGGCATATCTCCCTGTGTTTTTACTCAAATTTCGATCGGGAGAGCTCGTTGGACGCAGAATTAAATTCCGCATCCAACGAGTACCAACTCGGCATACTTTTGATGGACCCTGCTACCCCCAAAACAATAAATACCTGAAAAAGTATGCCGAGTGGGTACTCAATTGAGAACATTTTTCTTCGAGTGTGTTCCAGTATTGAGCCCTAGAGTTGATATTCCTCTTCACGGGGTTCGAGATCCGGCCCAACGACGTTGGGCAGATTCGATGCGTAGACTGGGGGGAGGTAGGGTGGCCAACCCCTATCCAACTGATTTCTTTCCGTGGTGGCGATGACAGGTAGTTGCCATCAATGACTACCCCTATGCGGGGATATATTTCCAAGGGGACCCGGACATGCCGCTACCACCAGGATCGACATATGGTGACATAGGTAATGAATCTCGACTCTTTCTTTAAATTTTCAAGTTATTTAATTTTTTGTGTTTTCTGATTATATAGAATAAAAAGACATATTTTTGTGTGACAATACATAGTGACATCTACCATTTCTATGCAGATGTTGGACCACGGTGGCCTAAAGGCTTCTCTCATCACATACGGAGGGGAAGAGGAGATGATATCACGAGTGTGGATGTGGAGCGGACGCTCCAGAGCATTCATACTAATTTTTTGAGGCTGACACACAGGGTTTCCATGGTGCAAGTTGAGGACTTTCCTAAGGCTATGCAGCACCAGGTGGTGGGTGTACCATGAGCATGGGTGCGATTATTTTGACAGCTAGATAGAGTGGTAATGACCTTCCATGATCACAACCCCCCTCCTCCTCCATAGGCTTAGATACCTAGGAGCTATACATTTTGTATTACCATGTAATATATCTTGGTGGCTCGAGAACGCCATTTTTGTATCTTGACACTATGTATTACCACATTTTGGATGTTATATAAAAAATTTATGGTGATCAGTTTATTTATTTACACGTGTAAAAATTTGTGTTTGTGATGAATTTATTGTGTATGAAACAAATGCCAATCTAACATGTAGTTAGCATATGAGTCAGCAACTTGATTATTAATTATTGGAATATGTATGTATGTTATATTATCAAATTGCCGTTCTAATAATCTCACACGTAAGAATCTTCTTAATAACGTCGGATCTCTAACATGGTACAAACCATTAAGTTGTGACACTATTAACTCTGTATCAAGACGTACCTCAAGAAAGAGAATGCCATCTAAAATGACATCCCATAGAAGCTCAATAACGACACTATATTCAACATCATTGTTTGAAGATGGCCGCAAACATATGCCTCCTGAAGACATTATAAATCACCCAAGTAATAGAGGCTGAGTGTTGAGTGTGAGGGCTCGCACCATCTGCGAATCCTATGTAGGTGGAAGATTCCATTGACATCTGCCAAAAGAAACGAAAACTAATCACAAACCCAATCACGATAAGAAAAAGACCTAGTTATGCAAACTGTACAATAATATACAATAACCAGCCTTGGTTGAAAATCATGCATAGTACTTCTTGAGATAGAGCCTATTTCTAGGCTTCGCCAACGTCGTTCCCTCATAATCCACTAACTCATAAGCACCCTTCTCTCATACACGTTTGACAACGTAAGGACCACGCCACATGGGGTTAAAATTTCCTACCCCTAAGGGTTCTTTCGGTTGATCCCACAAAAGGACTAAGCCTCCCTCACTAAACCTCATTGGACGGACAAATTTATCGTATTGGACATTTACGCGACACTTATTTACTTCTAGAGCCACCAAGGCATCTCAACGCTGCTCATCAAGTTGCTCATGGTGGACCAAACTCTCCTCCAATGGTGAAGTGTTTGGTAAGAGTTCTACGGCTAGCTTCAAAGAAAGAATCTCACATTCAACTGGAAATATGGACTCCACTCCATGTACAAGTTGATATGGAGAAAAACCCGTGGCATTCTTAACAGTGGTTCTATACACCCACAAAGCAGGATATAACATGATGTGTCAATTATTCTTGCTTTGTGCAAAGGTTCATTGGAGAATGGATTTGAGTGATTTATTCACTACTTCTACCTATCCATTCGCTTGAGGGTAGTAAGAGGAGGAATGCTCTTGTTTGTACCCTAACTTTGATGCCAACTCTTCCATCATACGATTTTGAAAGTGCGAGCCATGGTCAGTGACAAGCTCTTTCAAAATCCTGAACCGAGTAACAATCTGGTTGAATATGAAGTGCACAGCTGTCTCACCATCTGATTTAACTGTAGGCATAGCCTCAGCCCATTTCGTGAAGTAATCAACAGCCACTATGATATGATGATGGCCCCCAGTTGAAGCTGGGTTGCAATCCATAAAATCAAGCCCCCACTTAGTGAAGGGACCGGTGGTGATGATGGGATGTAACGGGGCAGGTTTCAAGCGCATATTACGTGCAACCACCTGGCAAGGGTGGCACCTATTGACCGTATCTACACAATCCTTAAAGATTGACGGCCAGAAATAACCCACTCTTAAGATTTTCTGGGATGTAGAAAGCCCAGATAAATGACCACCACACGCCCCTCTGTGGCAATCATTTAGCACTACCTCAGCCTCTTCATGAGTTAAACAATGTTGTAAAATGGAATCTACCCCACGGCGGTACAAAGTGTTATCCACTATGAGGTAATTCTTAGACACGTGACGTAATCGTCGTCGTTCATCTTGTGAGAGGTGAGTAGGGACCTTCAATGTTTGTAAATATATAATGATATCCCCATACCATGGGTCTAAAGTTGATATTAAGAAGATGTGTTCATTGACAAACGTATCTTCACAAACCAAATCTTCAGCCTTGCTTGGGAAATCTGATATAAGCTCTGAAAAAATTAACGATTTCTTTGATTTTGCCGAAACAAATTCGAGATTGAATTCTTGCAGGATGACAATCCATTTATTATATTTTCCCCCAATCATCTTTCGAGTGAGGACGAATTGAAATGAATTGACATGGGCTACAACCAAGGTCTGACAAGGAGAATATAATGTCTCAACAGTTGAACTGCATGTACAGTAGCTAAAGCAAGCTTCTTAACATGAGAATAACGAATCTTTGCGTCTTCATGGACGTGGCCACATAAAGTAGAAAATCATGGCTATAGTCTGGGGGAATAATCACCAGGGCCAATGCTAGGGCTCGCTTGAGCGCATCAAAGGACTCCTGGGGTCGCTCATCCCAACAAAAGGTGGTGTCCTTCTTTAAAAAATGCATGAAGCCTCTAGTCAAATTGGAAAAATTGACAACAAGTCTCTGTAAGAAGTTTGCCATGCCTCGCAAACATTGAAGATGATGAATAATTTTTGGGGGAGACAACTGAAGTATTGGCTCAACCTTCAAAGGGTCGACTCTTATACCCTCTTTAGAAACGATGAATCCTAACAAGCGACCTGACTTTACACAAAAGATGCACTTATGAGGATTTAACCTAACCAAATAATGGCGGCATCTTTCGAATACCAATCTCAAGTGATAGGAATGACGCATTCTCATACAAGAATGAGCAGTAAGGTCATCCAAAAATACTTCGATAATTGACTTGAGATCATGGAAGATCAAGGTCATTGGCCGCTCAAAAGTAGCTCCTGCGTTCTTAAGGCCAAAAGGCATTTTCTGATATGCAAAAGTTCCCCAAGGACAAATAAATGCAGTCTTATGTTGGTCCTCAGGTTTAATTTGTATCTAATTATATCCGGAAAAGCCATCCATAAAGGAAAAAACCTCACTACCCACACACTCATCCAAGATTTGATCAATAAATGGTGTGGGGAAATTGTCCTTAGGACAGGCGCGATTCAAATCACGGAAATCAGTACATATGCGGATCGCTCCCTATTTCTAATCCACTAGAACGAGGTTTGAAACCCACTCCATCAAGGGAACAGGATAGATAAAACTAGCTTTCAACAGTTTCTCTATCTCTACCTTAATCGCGGGTGTTTTCCTAGGATTCACTGCACGCAAGTGTTGTCGAACAGGCTTAGTGTTGGGATAAGTCTTAATCTCATGTTCGACAATACGAGGGTCGATACCTGGCATTTCATTGTAAGACCAAGTAAAGATAACACATAATTCTTTAAACAACTCGGTGTATTCTTGAATCTCAGCATGGGAACATTTTGCCCCAATACAGACATTCTCTATCCTGCCAGGATCGCGAGAGATATTGGTAGGAATCGTTGAAGATATGTTTGACATGTTTCCATTAGCCATCGGACTAGGAGAGCTTAATGGAACCATAGGAATACCAACTCTCTCACTGAGAACCGCCCTAAAGTCCTCACGCTCCAAGTAGTCAAGCTCGGGAAGAAAGTAAGATCGATGATGGAGTTCTTCCCATGGTGGCTCAACTCTCGACATGGCCTCAATAATCGCTTCATCTGAAGGGAAAACACTATTGAGATAGTCGTGCACATGAGAAGACTGTACTGCCAATGCCGACAGCACATAAGGGTCCTACTCCTCTGTCCATGAAGAGGAAGGACTGGGATCTACAACACACTCAATATTAGCTTGATAAGCTATCATAGTTGCAGGCAATGGCATGTCCGTCACGATGGGCTCACTCGGAGTACTCGGTGTAGGAAGAATCCAAGGATCTTCCATATGACTCATGAGAAAAATACACCGATCTCATAGATGTCGAAGCCTCACCGGGACTAGACCCTATCATAAGGATCAGTGTAGGACAACTAAATCTTCCCATGAGGGATGGATACATGCCTACACCCACACTCCCAGTTGTCGGCTGAGAGTGTTGAACGATCGGGATCGAAGCTCTCGAAGATGTGGTAACAGACAGATTCTTGAATAACGTTTGATCAATCGTGACTAGCTTCCCGTTAAATGGAAAGCATACAACATGAAATAGGGAAGAAGCAACGGCTTGCATACTGTACATCCAATTCTTACCCAGCAAGAGATTGTAGTCAAGGGGCATACCAACCACCTCGACCTCTATCGCAACGGTCTTCCCTCCCAAATGGACCTTAAGGTAAGGAAGGATCCCTTGCGGCCTAAACAATCTCCTATCAAACACAGTTAACATGGTCACTGATTTAGACAGCTCAAGGGAACCTAAACCCTTCCAACATGATAAAGACATCACAGAAGCGGCAGTGCCTTCGTCAATCATAGTGCGGTTGACAGTCATGTTAAGACATTCTACGTGAATCAAAAGAGACACATATTAAGGCAAGCAAGGCTGAATTCCTGCGGTTTCAAATTTAATCACTCAGGAAGAATTATCATCATTCACACCAAGGGCAGAAAGCAAAGCCTTTCTTTGCGAAGGACAACTCTGAAGCACTTCCAATGCAGACATCGCACAAGGAGTATTGCCCAAATCTTTGACAACTGAATAGTTCTGGGCGGCTCGGGCATTAGGATTGTGCCCCGAATGTTTAAGGACTCCCTTAGGAATGCGAGGTGCATCTTCAGGTTTATCCACAGGTTTCTCAATACACAAGGGAAACTTTGGTGGATCAGGTTCCTTTCCTGGGATGGGTTGTGACGAACCATAGTCTTTTGCACAGGTCACAACTTTCGCAGCATGTGCCATGTTAATGCAACCATGACCACTACCCTTCGATGGATCTTTAATACCACTAGACTGATCGTGGGTCCTTGAGTTCATATTTTGATTGTGAGGTAAAGGGTTAGTTAGCACAGCTAGGCCCTATGCCAAGAATCTCGAGGCTTCATCGATACGAGGGCACAAGTAAGTGAGGTGATCATCCTTACACAACTTGCAAGGGAATTTAACCTTACATTTAGCTTGCTTGTCCCCCCCAACATTACAGGCGTTCTTGTTATTATTATTAGCATTCTCATTCCTATTCCCAACCTTACGATTATTCTTACCATTATTTTTATTTCGTCTGGGCTACTGGTTACCCTTCTAGTTCGACAATTGCACTAAAAGTACACTCGCCGTTTGGGTGGGTTGAGACGAAGTTGTGGCTTGTCCCGAAGCAGATTGGTTGACTGACAATTGACTAACTTGTTTTGCAACCGAACCCGCAAGTTTAGCACCACCACAACCAACAATGCCATCGACATGTGGTCGAGGTTTAACTTTGGGGTTGAAACTAGAATGCAGAGCATTGTGAATGATCTCATATAACAAACCAGACTGAGAATAAATCAAGTCCAGTTCCTGCGCCCTAAAAATTGCTTGCTCCTCATTTTGCACTCCAGATGTAGAAACATCCTTCGCTATATATGACAATAATAACTTAAGGAACCATTCGAGGAGGAATTCCAGTAGTATAAAGGCTTTAATTAAACTCTTCCGTCTATGCCACTCTTAGATATGATCCAAGATATGTGTGGCTTTATCTTGCTGAAATGTCTACAAGAGTTCAGTACCAACGTCATAACGCATTGGCAGCTGGAAGTGGTTAATAAAAATAATCACTAGGAAATCGAGCAAAGTGAATGCCCCCCTAGGTAGCTCTATATACCATTTCGCGGCAGGCCTTGTAAGGGTGCATTGAAATAGCCTTAAACAGATGGAGTCGTGGTGTAAGGAATTAGAAGAGCACCATAGGTGAAAGGTAGTAACATGTTCGCTCGGATCCTTTCCTGATTTTCCCTCGAACTTGGGTATGTCCTAGGGAAGCTTAGTAGGGACAACTGGCCAAGCTGGGTCATGAGTTACAGGATCGTTCATCAATCTCAACAAGTCAAGAAGATTTAGCATTGCGAGGAAAGGGATCCTAGGATGATGAGTTCGATGGATCGCTCCCTGATAGTTCTGATTCACATAGGTCTGATGACCACCATAGCCTTGGCCATAGTGCCCTCCTCCCGTTTGACCCATATAGGGTGGCATGGAATCACCATAGTGTGGTGGACCTTGACTATTCAAAGCTACAAAGCCATAATTTGGAGAATAAGCAGGTTGTTGATACCCGTGCCCATAAGGTGAAGAACCTTGTCCATACTGCGTCCCATAATAAGGTTCATAAGTCATCGCATGAGATGTCCCATGAGACACTCCCTAAGTAGGAACATACGCTCTGGAAATAGGAATATACATTCCGAAAGTAGGAATGTGACCTCTAGAAGTATGAACATGACCTCCTGAAACAATGGGTGGTGCATGAAGTTGAGACACTACCGGTCTAGTAACCGCAGTACGGACATAACTTGTAGCAACGTTCCGGCCCGAAGGGCCATGTGAATGAGGTGGAGGGCAAACATTCAAAGAACTAGGGACAGAGGACGAAGGGATCTGTGTAATTATGTACGTACTATTCCCTATAGTCACTCGTCTCAGATCTGGTATCCTAATAGGATCACTAACCCTAGACCTAGGAGGAATATGTGCTGTAGCTTCCACCACCAGGATGGAAGGTGCAATGTGACTAGTGCTCCCAAACCTCTCCGCATGGTAAGGAATGAGAGTGCCCCTAGGCATAGTGTTAGGCTCAAACTCAGACTCGACATGAAATGCCAAATCATGTGTGGAAAAACCAGACATACCATAACTACCATAACTAGTGCTTGCGGGTTCAAAATGAGTCTCATCATCCTCTGGCATTCCATACTGGCGATGCATCAATGGGGAATCAACCCTAGAGTAAGTAGGTCTATGAAGAAAGGTTCCTATCTCGGAAATCACAGGACCTAACTCAGTCAAGTCAGGTGAAGGATCATAGTTAGCAGTAAACTCCCCATCTTCCACATGAATGGGAGAAGGTGGTTCAAGAATACCTTCTATATGGTCTCCCATGGTGTGTGAATCAATGTGCGAAGTAGTCTGCCTAGAAAGTCTATTTCTCTCTCCCAAAGGAGGAGGAGATGTAGAAGGCGACAGTCTTGCTAAACGATGAGAATGGTGAGGAGCCGCACCCGAATCCACAATGAATCAAAAAATATAAAAGACTCACTCTCTACGCAAACCCTAGGCAAGCTAATGTGCACAGAGCAATCACCAATAAAATTTAAAGCCAAATACAAGCAATCAAGGGTGGGATAAGTGAGTTGCTGAATGAAGCAGGTATGTCTCGCCTAGGAGAGGCTTGAGACTCGCATACACAACAAGCGGAGGTATGTAACCAATTATTGTGGCCCTCAGTTTCAACGCATAAAATGACTGTGCTATTTGACCCCAACCTAGCCAGGACACTTGCAGAATAACCCCTGCAAAGTACCCCCTCAATATCCTGGGTAAGACCACTAAGGTCACCTCAATATAATCAATGCTCAGGCGGACAGTTGTTGGTGGGATTGACCGTATGGGCAGGGTAGCAAAGCCCAAAAATCTCGAAAGAGCCCCCAGATATGAATACAATAATGTAAATATCTCCGGTGCTACTCAATTATGACTATGGGTCATCCCAATCAATAACCGCTCACACTGCCTCGTGCTTAACTCCCTTTTGAGAGGAGGATCTTGAGAAACACTGGTTATACCAAGGATTTCACACACTCACCTGGACAGACACATACATGTTGTTGTTCAGTGGTCTTGGAGAATTTACTCACAATGAACTATTCCAAGACCCTAAATCCAAATCTTGTTGGTGAACCCTATCAAATAAAATAGTTTAGTTCATTTTAATTAAGTGTTGATTTTAATTGGCTTTATTACTCAAAAGAGGGATATGGCTGTGCAACTAATGGTGTTATGACACAACATGAAGTGAAATGCACACCTAACAATCAATGCAAATGCATTGTGTCCATGAAAACAAGGTATGCTACTACATGAAATGCATAATTTTCTTCAAGTGATAAATGCAATCTTTCCTATATGAAACTGTAACTAATACTCCAAAGCAAATCTAGTGCAAGTACTATGCAAAATGCAAAAATGCAATGCATGATGATCAACAAATATTTTTGGATTTTTTGAAATAAAATGAGATATAAAAAAAAAATGATTCTACAACCCCCAGACTTTGCAAGCACACTCAAGCAGCACTCAAGCAAAGCACTAAGGTAAAATAAATCTAATGCACTAATCCCAAAACAAAAAATCAAAAATGGAATGAAAAGAACATTCTTAGAAAAAAATTAACCCTAAAAAAATGACTTTGGTCAGAAACAGAGGTGTATACAGACTCTGGTAGTATCAAAAGAGACTCAGCAATCATCAAACTTCATCGAGCAACCATTCAACTTCCTATAAAAGGAAAAACTAAGGGCATATGCGACTGTTCGCAGTAAAACTGTGTGTATACACAAAAATAGCAGAGAAACCCGCGTGTATATGCGAATGTGAGTTCAAAAATCGCGTATAGGAAGAAAAGTGCATAAAAATCAAGGCAAACAGAAAAGCTGAAACAAACTTCACACCAATCAGACACTACCAGGAAAACATGCCCCCAGACCCGACACAGAAACAAGAGAGAAAGAGCAATTCAAATTCATTGAATGCAAATAGAAAACCCCTAAAGGAAAACTACTAGGAACTCCCCAGCGAAGTCGCCAATTCTGTTACGGAGAGCAATTCCTATGGGTTGGGCTATCACAACAGACAGCCTAACTCCATAAATCAATCCTTTCCAATATGCAATAGAAATCAAATATCTAACACCAAAGGAGCAGACCTCGTAGCTTATTCCGGAATGTTGAAGTAGATCCCCATTGAGCTTTCCAACTTCAGCTTGAATTGATAGATTACTTCCTCAACAACAAGTAAACAATACAAGAATGCTATATATATTGGTGTTAGATCTATTCTAGCATATATAATCAACAATGTATAAGCATTTGAGAACATCCATGTATAGAATATTCATTCAAACATACATTAGTGGACAGGAAAATATATTTCTATTAATAAAAATCAGAGATTACAATGGATACAACCTCTGTCAGCACGTCTGCGAATCGGAGAAACTGAATCCCCCACTTGGTCCTCCACCACCTCAATCCTCCATCTCTCGATAGCAAGCTCACAAGCAAAATGAAATCTTGGGAAGAACACAAAAGTGCTCCAAGGGACAAAGGGATGTAGAATTAAGCACAAGTTCCAACAACAATGGACTATAGTTTCTTTGCTCTCAATTCTCTCATATGCCTTCATTGTACCATAGAGTTCTTTATATAGCTTTTCAAAGGGTTAATGAAAGGTCGAATCTAAGCGATCTCAAGGCATAGGGAAGGCCAGGAGTCAAGTGAGTAGGATCCATGTCAAGGAAAACTCTAAAAGTATTTGGATTATGTACACATCCCGATGTACGCAGTTTTAGGGGTCAAACACGCGTATATACGCGATTAAGAGTTTAAAAGTCGTGTGTATCATTTTCACATGTTTTTAGGGAATGTCAAGGAAACATCAAAGGACAAAAAATGGTCCAAGGGGTCTAAGGAGTTTGCAGACGGACAGGGGAAGGCCATACAAGTGTGATTCACCTGGAGTGGTAAAATCAACTATAACAAAAGTGTCGTCAACTGGTTTAGTACCATCTTCATTTTGAATACAGGAAAGGAAATCCGCTAGTAGATTTTCTTTACCAATTCAGTCAATAATGAAAATGTTAAATTCTTGCAATAAAAGAAGCCACCGGGTCACTCTACCATTGGCGATTGGTTTATTCATTAGAAATATAATGGAGGAGTGATTGGAATGAACAAAACCTTCATAACCTCTAATGTAATGACGGAACTTATTAATAGAATAAACTACTGCCAAAAATTCTTTTTTAGTAATAGTATAATTAAGTTCAGCAGTAGTCGAATTCTTACTAATAAAATAAATGGCATAAGGTGCTTTCCCCTCTTTTTGGCCAAGGACTCCTCCTATGGCTGTATCAAATGCATCAGTAGATATGTGAAAAGGAAGGGACCAATCAGGACCCCTGAGTATTGGTGCCACCGATAGTTTAGCTTTTAAGATTTCAAAAGCATTTTGACAAGGTTCTATCCACTGGAATTCTACGTCCTTTATAAGCAATTTAAACATTGGCGCAGCTATTTTAGTGAAATTTTCAATAAAACGGCGGTAATAGCCTACCTGACCAAGAAAGCTTCTTACCTCTTTCTGATTTTTGGGAGAGGGAAATCCAATAATTACTTAGATTTTTGCAGGATCTTCCTTAATTCCTTGAGAGGAAACATGATGTCCTAAAACTATACCTTCTGTTAGTAACATTTTACATTTTTCATAAGCAATGGATAAATTCATTTCTTGACATCGTATCAAGACCTTCTCGAGGTTGTCAAATGCTTCTTGAAAAGTATTTCCATAGGCTGTAAAATCATCCATGTACACCTCCACACAGTCATGTATAAGATTGGAAAAGATTCCTAAGACTGCTCGTTGAAAAGTGGCAAGTGCATTACATAGGACGAATGAGAAAACTCGATAAGCGTATGTTCCCCAAGGGCATGTAAAAGTGGTCTTGTCTTGATATTGAGATGGTATTAAAATCTTGTTGTAACCACTATATCCATCAAGAAAGGAAAAATATTGTTTACCTAACAGGTTATATAACACCTTATCAATAAAGGGTAAAGGAAAGTAGTCTTTAAGTGTAACTTTGTTTAGCTCCCTAAAATCAACACAAATGCGCCATTTCCCTATGACTTTATTTTCTTTGGGACTACTACTAAAGGAGATACCCATTTACAATTGGAGATATGATAGATGAAACCAAAAGTGAGGAGTTTTTGTAATTCTTGTTTTACTATATCCTTTAGAGCAGGATTCATCCTCCTCTATGGTTGCCTTACAGGTGACATGCTTGGATCCATATAAATATGGTGAATACATGTGTCAGGGTGTATACTCTTCATATCGGTATATTCCCATGCAAATGCTCCATCTCCATAATATCATATTTTAATTCTCCATCTTTCAACATCTTACTGAAAAAGGCTATAGGTTGTTCCATATTCTCATTATTTCTTTATAGCAAGACAGCAGCAATAGTATGTTTCGACGCATATGAAAATATTAGGAAATCTTAATTGAAATCTGGACTTACCAGTACAGGAGCTTCTGAAATATCCTTTTTTATTTCTTTAAAAAATTTCTTAGCCTTTGTTGTCCACTTTATTTCATGATCCTTTCCCAGCATATTAGTGATATTCATCAGTATTTCAGCAAAATTGGGAATAAATCTTCTCAAGAAATTTACCTGCCTAAGGAATGATTGTATTTCCTTTTTGCTTCTTAGTTCTCCCACCTTCAAAATTGCACTGACTCTATCCGGATCAATCTTTATTCCATCCTTTGAGATAATTTGACCCAAAATGTTCCCTTCCTATAATGCAAAATTTGATTTTTTTGGATTCAATGATGTACCAAATTTTCTGCATTTTATAAAGACTTTTTCCAAATGGTGAATATGCTCCCTACCATATTTTGAGTATACAATGATATCATCCATATAAATTACCACAAATTTACCTATTTCTCCTGCAAAAGCAATGTCCATGGCACGCTGGAAAGTAGCCCTTTCATTCACCAAACCAAAAGGAATCTTCGCATACATAAATGTGCACCATGGTGTGGTAAAAGCTGTCTTTTTTTTATCTTCATGCAACACTTTGATTTGATTGTACCCTGAAAAACCATCAATGGTTGAAATTATTTCTGATCCAAACACTTTCTTCATTGAGACTTGATTCAAATTCCTGAAATATATACAAAGCCTTATCTCTCCGTTCTTTTTTCTGGCAGGAACTAGATTAGAAACCCACCTTGAAATTCTCAAAGTCATAATAATCTTGGCATCAAACAATTTCTTGATTTCTTTTGTCAATAACCGACAACAGCTTTGGATTTATCCTTTTGAGTTTCTGCCTAAAAGGTTTTTCTCCAGGTTTGATTGGAATAGTATGTTGTATTATTGAAGTATCATATTCCTTGAGATCCTCATAACTCCAAGCAAATACATCAGCATATTTCTTCATCAAGTTCACATGCTCTTCTTTCTCTTTAGCAGGCAGATTTTTAGGCAGCTTCACAATCCTCCCATTTTCTTCAGTGCCGATATTTTTATATTCAACAGCCTTGTCAGCAGGTTTCACTTTTGGATCCTTTGCAACATTATTTTGATCAAAAAGCTTCTCTAAGGGGATCAAACCTCTTGTGGTAAAATTATTTTTCAATTGAATTATATCTTTTCTTCCTAGAGTTCCCTTTAATTTTTCAGTATTAACCATTTCTTCAGTGCCGATACTTTTATCTTCGACAGCATTGTCAGCAGGTTTCACTTTTGGATCCTTTGCAACATTATTTTGATCAAAAAGCTTCTCTAAGGGGATCAAACCTCTTGTGGTAAAATTATTTTTCAATTGAATTATAACTTTTCCTCCTAGAGTTCCCTTTAATTTTTCAGTATTAACCATTTCTTTTTCACTTTCTTCAGCATCATGGAGATTTTCACAAATATCATTTTCACCATCAATATGACTGTTTACAAATTCACCAGACAATTCTAAAAATATTTTTATTTGCATATCATCTTCAAAGACCTGCGAGTATTTAGAATTGTCTGGTATGGAAGGTCTATTCACAATGTTAATGTGGTATTCTATTTGACTAGCATTGGGAGTTTTGAATTTACCAGCAGCAACTGCCAGAGAATCAACTACTATGTTTTCATATCTAGGAACCACTTTAATTGTATGCTCTGTAAAATAGTTACCAAACATGTCTCATACTTCATTTCTATAAGCCCTCATCCTGGGATGTCTAGTTTGATAACTATCATTCACCTGGTTTATTACAAGTTCTGAATCTCCCAAAACTCGTATCCTTTGTGCTCCCAAATCCTTCAATGCGTGCAGCCCAAGTAACAAAGCTTCAATATACTCAGCTACATTACTTCTGCATTCAAATTTTAATTTATATGATAAAGCTTTAAAATCCCTAATAGGAGAAAGTATATATACACCAGCACCCGCACCAACTTTTTCTATAGACCCATCAAAATACATAGCCCACAATCCTTCTTTTTTTTTGTTTCTTTTCCAAATCATCTTGTTCCTTTACCACTTCTTCATCTTCTGCAGATTTAGTTTGCAATAGAGACTCTAGACCACATGGAATAATATAATTGAAGAAAACAGAAGATCCTAAGTCAGTATCAACAGCATATATATGTTGAACGTCTGGTCTATCTTGGCTTCTTACTACATAAGGTGTTCTCTTCTCACTGTATAACCTTCTATTCCCATTTTGGACAGGAATAGTAGTATATGACATGTCCATTTGTAAACTTCCTTTTAAATTTGAGGTTCAAGATCTTGATAACAATACTCCAAATTTTGGGGGGATATCTGCTACAACAACATCCATCACTACAGTTCTGGCTGGCAATTTAGTCAAAGACACCACCATATCTTTAATCAAACCAAGACACTTCACCCTCCTACAATCAAAGGAATACAAATCTTTATATGGCCTCGTAATTTCCAACCCCAAACTTTTTACTACTCCTTTAGGCATTAAATTATGTGATGCACTTGAGTCTAACATGGCATTATGTACAACCATATCATGCACATTCAAACTCAAATAAGGAGGAACCTCTTCATCATCCATATTTTCAACTTTTGGCCCAAATGAAATAGTAGGATTATCATCTGTCGATTCTAAAATGTCTGATTGAAATTCTCCTTGACCCTTAATCATTCTTGTTATTGTATCCCTGTATTCATTATTTCTCAAGAACTCATTAAAAGGAACATGAATCTTCAACTATGAAAGTTCATTCTGCAAATTGAAAATAGAAGTAATTTTTTCTACATCCACTGGTGCCATTTATTTCATCTCTATTGTTTTTTATGTTTTATTCTCAACTTCTTTATTCACAACATGATCTTTTTGTTTTTCATTTCTTTTTTTCTGTATTTAATGAACTAGTGGAGGGATGATTTGGATTTAGCCTCCCTTTATTTACAACAACATCTCTATTTATCAACTTAATCTTCCTATGTACATCATCTATAGCATGGAAATAACCTCTCTGATACTGCTCTGATTCATTCTCAAAATTATTATCATCTTCTTGCGCAAACATATGATGTTCTTCCTCAGTAAGGTATATCTCAGAATCCAATTCCCCAAAAAGATGAATTTCATTTTCTGTAGTCTCTTCTTCATTTGCAATATAATTCTCAGGAAAAGGTGGTCGAATCTATTGTTCTTCTTAATTCCTTAGACTTCTTATATCTCTTTGCCTATTTTGTGGAGGTATAGGAGGATTTGGCCTTCTGAAATTTGGATTTTTGATTTGGGGTTTAGCCTGTTCTCTGTTAAATGATCTATTGTCCATAGTCAACCTATCCATCGACTTCTCCGTTTTTTTTAACATCATTTCAAATTTAATATCATTGGTAGAAGAAGAAGTAGAAGTCATGTTTTCTACTCTAACTTTCCTCCTATCAACATCTACTTTCTGCTTCATTTTTACACTTGCCATCATATTTGCTTCCACTTCTAAAGCATCTCTGAAGATAGTGGCAAGACTCACTGACTTTCTCTCCGTTAATGAAAATGCAAATTCATTGTCAAAGGCCTCAGCATAAAAAAGTTTTGCAGCAACTGCAAAAGCCTTTATATCATCTGGGATTGAATTATAAACTCTCATAAACCTACTTGAAAATTCATGAACAGATTCAAAACCCCCTTTCTTAAGATTATTGTACTGGGAAAGAAGCTATAAAGGGCTTTGTTTATCATCCCATGTTTCTAAAAATGCATTCTGGAAAGCTTGAAATGTCAGAATTGATGCACCTGGAAAATCTTTAAACCATTTCTTTGCGTCCCTTGATAGGCTTTGAGAAAACAACCTCATTTTAACATCTACATGATCAACATCCTCCAAGTCATTAAAATCTTCAAATTTTCTCACATGTTGTTTTGTTGTTATACTTCCCTCTCCATCAAATAAAGAAATTATTTGGGAATAGTTTTGGGGAAGGTCATGCAATACAACAGGAAAACGCAAAGGATCAAACCTAGCTGCCATTGGTCTAGGTGGATTTGGACGAACTAGGGGAGTTTGAATGGTTTGAACAACAGGTCTTTCTTCAACCTTCATAGCCTGTTGAATATTTTTCCAAAGAGAATCAAGTAAATAGGATTCTAATCTACGAGGGTTGATTTCAATATTTTTAAGATCAGACTCAGATTTAGATTTTACAAGCCTTTTTCAACATTAGTTTCCAATTCTTGATCAAGTATGCTATGAAAATCTTGAGAAGACGATGCACCAAACTGAGAAATGTTGATTTTTGTACCTAGGCAGATGTTCCCTAGGTGACTTTAATTTTGCCTAAAGTCACTTTAAGAGGGAAAAAATGTGACCCTCATATTAAAGTCACTTAAATGTGACTTTATGACTATATAGTCACTTTTTGATAAATTTAAGTGAGTGAGTGAATTTATTTATGAGAAATAAATAAATGTGAATTTCACTCTCATTTCATCTTGGCCATTGATTTGATTCTTTCTCCACCGTTGGATTAAGAAACTCACCTAGGGCAAACAAAAAGGGATGAGGGAGGCAAAAGGACATTCACTTGTTCATTTTTTTCAGGTGAAGAAGAGAGAGCAGAGAGAGAGGTCGAGTTTGCTGAGCAGGAGGTCGAGTTGTTGAAGAAGGAGGGCACGATTTTCAGAGAAGTTAATGCACAGAGATCGAGGAAGAGTACGGCCTCATTAAATGCTGTACGACTGCACTGTTTGCACAGAAATCGAG
>LPNX011009696.1:29053-55749 GCA_001517045.1 Pseudotsuga menziesii
AGTAGCTGATATCTTGACGTAGTCTTTGGGGAGGGGCAAGTTCGTCTTCTTCAGGGATAAGTTGGGAGTGGTACGGAACACCTTCCTCGGTAAGAGGGAGTGTTGATTTTTGTACCTAGGCAGATGTTTCCTAGGTGACTTTAATTTTTCCTAAAGTCACTTTAAGAGGGAAAAAATGTGACCCTCATATTAAAGTCACTTAAATGTGACTTTATGACTATATAGTCACTTTTTGATAAATTTAAGTGAGTGAGTGAATTTATTTATGAGAAATAAATAAATGTGAATTTCACTCTCATTTCATCTTGGCCATTGATTTGATTCTTTCTCCACCGTTGGATTAAGAAACTCACCTAGGGCAAACAAAAAGGGATGAGGGAGGCAAAAGGACATTCACTTGTTCATTTTTTTCAGGTGAAGAAGAGAGAGCAGAGAGAGAGGTCGAGTTTGCTGAGCAGGAGGTCGAGTTGCTGAAGAAGGAGGGCACAATTTTCAGAGAAGTTAATGCACAGAGATCGAGGAAGAGTACGGCCTCATTAAATGCTGTACGGCTGCACTGTTTGTACAGAAATCGAGGGATAGTACGGCTCATTAAATGCTGTACAGTTTGCATTAAATTCTCAGCACAGAAATCGAGGTTTTGTGGGTGTGTACGGCCTGCATTAAATGCTGTACGAACAACAATAAATTTCAGCACAGAAATCGAGGTACGGCCTGTGTGTATGGTCTGCTAATTTTCTGCACAGTTTTCGAGGTGGTATGGCCTTCATTTATTGCTGTACGGCTTGCAATTAATGAGCACAGAAATCGAGGTGTACGGCTGGTGTATTTGCTGTGCATGCATTTCCAGATTTTGTGAAGAAATCGGTGGTGAAGATAAGTTGTATTTCTGTCCATTATTTTGCTGAAGAAATTAATAAAATCTCTCCTCTCTGACTGGTTTTCCCCGTGGGGGTTTTTCCAGGGCTGATTAGCCAAAAATCTCTGAGTAAATTTTATGGTGCGCATGCATGTGTTTTCAGCCTGTTAGTGTTTTTTCTGTGTGTTTAAATTGTACAGAAAAATTTTCATAAGTAGCTTCAAGCCTATGCAAAACCGGCTGAAGTGAAACTCACAAAATTGTTCATTAAACTAGCAAGCAGTTAAACTCAGTTTTTCAACAAGAAATATCTATTTTTTCTTTGCCTCTTTTTCTGAATAATTTTTCTGGATCTTCCAGACTTTGTAAAACTTCACTACCAAAATTACCTCGTGTATGTCTATTTGAAGCCAGGAAGTCTTCTGAAATCTTGATAGAAATTAAACTGGAATCGCCAGGGAAAATGTACAACCTTCTTTGCTCGCAAAATTTTTTATTTGCCTGCAGAAATCTTTTTCTTGATCTGTTATAATATTTTTCATTCTTCCCAGGGCTGATTTTCACCTTTATCCCTGGTAACGGCGCCAATTTGTTATAACTCAAAATATACCTAAGGTTGTGGAAAACAATCTGAAGGTAACAACAAAACCACTTTTGGAAAGAAACTGGCTTTTCTTTTCAGAGAGGGATCTCTCAAATACAGATTTAACAAAGGCCAGATATATGAATCAACCATTTTAATCTATGTAGATGGTTGAAATGAAACATATAACCATTGGGCTATGGAGTCAAAACAGATGAAGATAATACAAAGATGCCTACTTGGAACCTCAACAAAGGAAAGCTAATTATTCAGTTACAGTCATTCATTGATTATCATGCGATAGGAAAAAAACAGGAACATTCCATTAATATAGAGCATCGCAAGATGAATTCCATATCAACTTTAGAAGAAAGATTTGTGGATATCTGAAACAATAGCCATAGCATAATATGTATGAATTCTAAAAGTATTACACACTAAGTTCAGACATGAAAGAAAACAGAATGGAAGGTAAACACTTAGAAAACATTCACAGGGAAAGAAAGTACAGACTGTAACATAAACAATACATGAATCTTTGAAGATAAACCAGCATTCGTCTCTGTAATTTTATTCAAAAAGGTTCTCACAAAACATAAGTGCAATCTTACGGGTTCCAACCCATGATACATTAGTAAAATTCAAATATATACACAATAGTTTTTTCTAAGTATGTCGAAAACCAACTAACTGCTAATCATAAGTTCTTGTAACTATTTTCCTAATAACTAGGAGTAATAATTACATGCTTTTGTTTGAAATAATAGTTTTGCTTGATTATAGAAAATCCACAACTACAAGGTACCACGAAGAAATAGCTTCATGAGAGCACAACACCTGTCCTTATGAATGTAATATGTTTTTGGTTTTCCCAAATTTCTCCACAATTTTCCACTGTTCCAAATTTAGAATGTCGTACTCTGTTATTTCTCTTATCGACACCTCTAAATCCACATAGGATTCATAAGACACAGCTGGTAATTGTTTTTTAGCAACTAAAAACTGGTCCAACAATTCAAATTCTTCTTTCAACTTTTCAACAATGACTTTTCCTGTTAATATTTTGACTAAATCCTCAAACTTAGAATGATCCATGTGATTATGTACCAATAGAATATAATATTGTTCCTAAGAAAATAGTCGTCCTTCATCATCCCAAAAAGAGGGGAGACCATCATCAAATAATTTTTAAAAAGTCATCTTGAAATCTTTGACCTGAGAAGACATCTGGTTTGCGTTTTCCTATAGAACTTTCATAAGTAGATGTTTACCAATAAACTTCTTTTCCCACAATATAATAGCTACCCTATCCTTGATCCCAATATCCTGCAGATCTTGATATGTTAGAGAATTTAAAAAATTAATAGCATTATGAGCAGTGTCCAGAGATTTCTTTTCCATGGTTTCATTTCCTAATTTTAATGTCTGAGCAGACAAATTTACTAATGCACTTTCATCACTGATAAAATTTAAATAATGTATGAATTTGTTAATTTCTACAGACAAGGTATCCCAGATCAAATGTTTAGCTCCCTGCAAAGGAGCTTTTCCTTTGTTTCTCTCTCTCAGTTCGTTGAATTTTTTCTGCAATTGGTTCTTTTCATTCCAAGCTTTATTCTTTTCTAAAAAAATCAAACTGCAACCTTAGAATGAACTAATCAATTTAGAAGAAGTAAGTTCATTTACTTAAATAAAATGATCCTCGTCATTCAAAATTAATCTTTTCATTTTCGTCCTTTAACCCTTTAATCTCCACTTCCTTCAAACTTACTTGAAACATGGGAACTAGCAAATCATCTGTAGAAAATTCATTTACTGGTTCTTCAACACTAACAAGGGGTTCTTCTATATCAATGAAAGGTTGATTCATTAATTCCTCAATAACCTCCTTTTCTTCATTTTCACTTTTATTTAACCTTATAACCTGTTGTTGAGGCCTGGAAATTCACAGGCAACAACAGTAAGGGATTCTCCCCAGTCAACGTTCCCAATTAGCCCGTGACTGTTTGGTGTTGGGAATCCATCTGGTTTGCGGTCCAGCTACCATAGGTCAAGTAGCAGAAATAAAAGGGTTTACTGGTTGCGGCCCGATCCACCGTATATATTTTTGTATTTTTTGACTTAAAGTATGATATGCACGTGCCTACCTAACATGAAAATTGATTAAGAATGCAAGGAACGTTCACAATGTGATGCGCAGGTTCTTACCTCTCATCTTAACTTTCTGACATCTAAATCACACACCATTAGAAAATAAATACTAACTAGGCTATCTCTAGAGAGCTAGATATTAATTCATGAGTAATGCAATACTATTCATATGTTACGGCAAATCACAGATAGTTGTTCCTAGAACCAAACATACAAACATGAATAAAGTATACATGACAAGACAACTCATCAATAGTTAAAACTTCCATTACTCATAGTGGAAAACATCACAGAATATACTAGAGAACATTCAAGTAAGAGCATAGGTTTAGAAATTTAGAACACTCTCACAGTTAATGAAACACAGTCGAAAATGAAATAGTTCCCCTTCAACATTGTTCATTTATCGCATTGAAACATTCCACATAGCACCTTCTCCAACAGGCAAAAGTTTGTAATTTCTTATTGTAAAACGAAGTAGTTCCTCTTACAAACAATATTTCACAAGTTTTTTCCAAGGGAAAAAGCCCCTGTAAATTCTAACTTTCCTATATTTAAACCAAATCAGCTAATCGCTTGGGCTGCCCCAACCATGTGACCTTTAGGTTCCTCAAAACCGTTTAATATCCCCATTTTGTTTTTTCTATGAGTACTCATGATTTACTTCATGCGTTACGTTTTAGAGTACTCAACAAAGCGGGATTCGCTTGGTAACTGACAGATATTTCCAGGCCTGGGCTTTTGTCGCCATTGATTCTGCCTTGTTTTTCATTTGTTCTCCTTGAGATCCTGTTGGTTTTGGTACGAACTCTGCCTAACACTTCCCAGCTCCCTTTCTGCTACTTGTCTCCTCGCTACGCCTTCGCACAGTGGTAATCTGAAACATTCTCTTGAGTCTGTCTGCAATTAAATGACATTTATTATTAGTTAGGATCACATATTTCAATCAAACTACATCAACAAATCCACTAGTCATCAAAAAGAGGCCCTGCAATGCATTCTCATCGTGAAAATCTTAATAAGCACCAAAATCACGGTTGCCCATACAGGGGTTTAAAACTCACAAAACGACGGGAAGAGAAAAACTTATCGGTGGCTTAAAACACTAAAACATCGGTAGGGTAGTCTCACCCACAGCCGCATCAGCGGGTCTCCAATAGGCAATGGGATCCATGATATCGTTAAATTTATCGGAGTCAGAAAAGCTAAACCCAAATTCTAGGTAGAAGAGTTCCCAGTCGGCGAGCGAAAAGACATCAACGTCAGACACTTAGTGCATTACATAGCTGCAAGGGTGGAGGAGGAAAGACTACGGCCTCCAATCCAAAAACAAAGTGATGAAGACTTGAGAAAGCATTAGCGGATGGAGCAGTTGTAAGGAGGATACCTAGTTCATTTGAGAGCCGCAAGGGCGGAAGATAAACATACTACAGCCTCCGATAATATAAACAAGTCAAACAAAATGACGCGACAACAAAGAAGTTAGGATCCTCCTGCAGGATAATCATCATTCGATTTCCACAACGGAGGATCCCTAAGGAAACATGGTTCCGATAAGTTGTTTAAATGACCTTTGAAACAGTGGCTTGCATGAGAAACATGCTTTCGAAAGGAAAACGCAGCTCAAAGGGCAGCAAACCAGACTCTAAATTCCGCAACCCACAACAGTCTCAAACATAAGCAACTTTCTGAAACGTAGGAAGAGAGTAATCCTCAAAAAGTCCAAAAGTAAATCAAAAACAAAAAGATTTCATAGATCCAAAAGATTCTAGGAAATGCTAAAATTAACAAAGGGGTTCAAAATTTTAAAAATTTGGGGAAACAATTGCAATTGCAACACCTGTGTTATCAAATCAAATTTTTCTATTTTCGATTTGTTTTTCTCCTCCTACATCTTCAATAATTTCCCTTTGTAATCCATCATTTCCTGGTAAACCTTTTTTTTCTTCTTCTTGTAGTGCAATCAATTATGAATACTGAACATGTTGAGTGTTAGGGACCTTTAGCTTTTTTTTTAACACTTGAATAGTATTATCTTTCTCTTCCAGAAGCTTCTTTGTTGCTTGCACACTATTTGGTTCAATCCCTAAACTTATGATATTTCCTTGTAGTTTCTTTATTTGAATCAAATTACCTTTATTTTCATCCTTTTCATGGTTTAACTGAACTTCCATTTTATCCACAAGAGATTGCAGTTTAGTAACTATCACAGTAGCATGTAGCAAATTATAATAGATGACATCTTCGGTTTGTTTGTGAAGAAGTATTTTATCAAGGACGCTAATTTTATCCAGTTTTACCTCCATCTCAAACACCTTTTTGTCACTCACCACAACAAATTTATTCCAATGAAATTTATTCCAAGCTTTATTCTTTTCTTATTGAAGTTTTACAAAGCTTGGTCCTCGATTTATTTAAGTCTTATGAACTTACTTCTTCTAAATTGATTAGTTCATTCTGAGGTTGCATTTTGATTTTTTTACTTGAAGTTTCTTCAGCCATGTCCATGCAACCTATTTTAGAGAGATTCCTTTTATTAATAACACCAGAAATAACATACATTTGAACTGTTAAATCCAATGTATCTCTCTTATCTTCATCAGCTTCCATCATCTCTTCTTTCATAAACTCTGGATCTTCTTCAAAACTAAAAATATTAGCCATTTTATCTAATCCTTCAATGACTTGATCATCAAACGGTTTGTTTTTCTTCAATTGCCTTCTCTGAGAAATAATCTGATGTGGGTCATAATTCATTTTTTCTTCTTTTTGAAAGTCCATAACTTCCAATCAACAACCAACAAAGCACTTTTATTTTTGAAAATGAAAGGACCAACATTTAGAGGGAATTTTACATCAGAATATTTCTTGAATGCTCCGAAGTGTTCCTCTTCTGCACATAGCCTTTGTCTAATGAATTATAATGCAAACACTCTTGGTGTTAAGAAGGCAGGTAACTTGTATGGTTCTCTAGTGAACCCATACACTCTTATAACAGTAAATTCCTTGTGTAAAAACCAATCCCCAGTTCTTCCCTCTGAAGAAGATTGCAACATGACGCTCATGTCTTCCAATACTCTAGGTAAGACATCATCAAAAATCATTTTACATACCTCAGCCATGATCGTATTCACAAATTCGAACATGTTGATCTGCTTTCCAAGGTCTAAAGAAAACATTGTAGATAGAAACTGTAGCTCTAACACATTTGAACACAATAACATGTTCAACAAATAACAATGGTACCTAAAAAACCTAATCTTGGGAAACTCAACTAACTGGGTATGGATTGTTTCAGCTAAAAACTAATCAAAATTGAAACAACGGACTAAATTGGATTCAGGGTTGGTCGATCCTATACTCAGCAAAAAACCCAAAATGACTTCACTCACATGTTTATCATTATCCAGACCCAAAACTTGACTGATCACTGACATGACTAATTGAACTTAATGTTTGAAAATACTGACATTGTATGGCAAAAACAAACCTTCTAATGATTGACCGACTTTTAAAATACTAGACAAGAACTGACATCTAATTTCAGTTTCATGATTTTTGTACAATTCACTCAGAACTTGTTCATTGAAAGACTCAGGATTTATGGGTAAATTATCGGGCAGACTTAACACTTTGCGAAAAGATTTCGCGTCAACTCTACAGAGAATGTTCGACGTTGCACAACTAATAACAACCCTTTAAGAGCATGAATAATTGTTTGCACACCACTGGATGAACTACGGGAAGGGTAAAGTTTGTTCAACAGAAACATAATACATGAAAGAATTACATACATTTAGGACATCGTTTCCCTATAACATATGCTGCCATAGACGTTCCTTTGAAACAGAATATCGACAGAATTGGGTGAAAAACATTCCTTTCCCTATCAATAACTGCTTCTTCTCTTTCATCATAAAACATGCATAATACCCCTGAACTCTGATCTTTTTCCATAATAAGCAAGGGCAACAATTATTCAACAAGAATATCGGAGTTTAGGCTTACCTGGTAACTGATAGATGCGAATGAATTAACTTTAGGAAATGATGGAGCATTGGCTCTGCTTCTATTCACCCATAACGTGCAAACAAAAAATAACTTTTACGTTGGTCAAATCACCTTTATATGACGAATAACAATTCTAGAGCTTCCAATAAGCTATTTTTTCTTTACCACTTTTCCCAGCGAAACTCACTAAAGAATGCCACGTGGAAAGTAGTTTGAATTCCGCTATCACTCATCTGTTTTAACTATCTCACAAGTTTGATCTCTAGATTAGATTATGGTCGTTGATCAAATTACATTTTTCATCTGAACTGTTAGATCAAACCCATTCTATGCAATCCACCAACCTTTATCATCGGTTAACCCTGCATCTTTATACCGCGAATTAACTTATGGCTGTAAAATATTTAATCCATGTTATCTCATGACCGTTGATCATGTTAACTCATTAACTCATTCTGCTATTCGCCAAAATTTTCATTCTCGTACAACTTTTCCTAGCGGGTCATTTTACGACCATAGATCCAAACGACCACAAATCTACACCCTCTGATGCTGCAGTAAAATAACCAAAGTGCACATTTTGATTTAAATCGTGAATATTAACATTTTGCCAATGTTTAAATGTGTACCTTTTGGTCATATTTCACTAATTTTTAATTTATCCCTTATTATTTCTTGGTCTTATCTTCCTTCAATTGCTCAGCATAGAAGGTGCTAACACTCTCCATCCTTGTGACCAATATTGTTGTTGTGGAAATTGAGGAGGGTATTGAGGTGGTGTTGGCAGGCAATAACCCTCTCAATTTTTCTACTATGCTGAATAAAAATGATCAGTTCTCTTCTATGATTTATTATAAAAATTATATAAGAGTGCCTTCAGAATCTTTGATTCTGAAGGTACTCTCAATTTCAGAAGAGTTAAGAGTCATATTTGAAATTTATGAAATACTTTGATAAATTTAATAAATTAACAGTTGTTAATCTTGTAATTTTATATAGAATCAATTTTTATTATTATCAATTTATCTGATTATATATTGATTCATGAGATTTAAAGTATAGTCTGCTAAATAGTTCTTTGGACTAAAATGAAAATACATTTTGAACATGTTACAAATTTTGTTTTATTAATTTCTTTTGACAAGATATTTATTATTTTTATGATTAGGGTTAATTAATTAATTGAAATATTTTATGTTAACCTTAATAATATATTTTTACATTAAGCTTGATCTTTTAATACCATGTCATTGTTCAAATTGTGGAAAGTGTATATATGTTTCCCAAAATAGCTAAAGTTTATTTTTATATATCATTTTGAAATCTTCATTGTGATATAATCATAATAATTGAATTTTGATTTAGTGTTTAGTCTTTTATAAGTTGTCCATCCGATCCTGCTTTGCAAAAGGGTCATATGATGATTTGGATCCTATGAGTTCATTCAAAACTATATTATTTTATCCTTAAAATCTATTACATATGTAAATATGGTTTTGAGCATTTTAATTATTATCCAAAGATGAACTTGTTACTTGGTTGGGATTACGAAACCCTAGAAGACATCATTGCTTGTAATGACAACTTCACATCATCTGGTTCAATAGCACAATCGTCTTCCATGTATAATCCTTGCTTGTTAACGTTGACAATTGTGTTTATGGTATGAAATATGAATTGTTGGTTTGAGGACATTTGTTCAAAAGGATTTTAATATGTGATTATTACCTTAGTCAGATGTGTTCAAATTAACTCCATCCTATCTGACAGTCGTTTACATTCATGAATTTATTTTATTTTGAATATCAGATAACAATTTCATATCACATCAAATTGTTTGGTGAATACTGGTGGTAGTCTGATAGTGAAGTTCTCACGCGTAGGAACCAGTCTTGGGTTACTCACTAGCTCCTCCAGAATCGTGTGAAGGTTCATAACATGTCTGAGTATTCACGTATAACTATTCTTTCAATATTTACAACCCCTTTCAATCCTCTGTCACAGAAAGAACCGATAATTGAACAGATGGCTCCCTTGAGTCATTTTGAGCTTTCTAGTCCAGAAATGTCAGAATCTGACTCTGAAGTTCTTGCCCTATTTGAGAAAATTAATTGGTAACTCTTCTTTTGGGGTTTCAGTGGACACAACGAAGAAGTTACTAGACAATTTGCATTGTCTTTTGATGGAAATGTTGCTCAGATAGGTAATTTGCAGTTAGTTATAGACGAAGAATTCATTGCGAAAGCTACGAAGCTGCCTTGAACTGGTGAACGCTGGTTCAGAGGGTCACAAATTGATAAGAAGAAGTTCAAGTAGTTCCTTATTTCATTGTCAAAAGAAGATGCACAGGTTAAATTCAGTTTTCCTGTGAAATATTTAAGGAATCAATGGCGTGCTCCTTTTGAGGTCATCTCCAGGTACATTTCTTGTGATGGTCGGTATTCGAATGTTCAATTATACCATTTGATAATTTTAATGGCTCTTAAGGGTTTGAGGTTAAATCTACCCTGGTTTTTACTTCATAGTTTGCATAAAATGGCTATCATGGTTCAGCATACCATTGGTAATCAAGACTGTAGTCTTTTCCATCACGTCCTGATCAAAATGTTAGTGCAGTATCAGTTAGTTACTGTAGGAAAAACATGGGATGAATTCTTAAAAGAAAACGACTTCAGGTTAACCCAATTTTGGCCTACTTACTCACCTAAGACTCATGCAAAACGAAGAAATCCTTGTAAAGGAGAAGTAAAAGAGGAAATCGACCACATAAGTGATCATTAGGGGTTGGATAAGTTCTGTTTAATTGTTGAAAATGAGAAATTTTATACTGAAAACCCTCTTGAACAGTCCAAGAGAGAAAACGAAGTAGGAGAGGGAAGTAAAGTAGTGGTTCAGCCGCACTCTGTTAAGTCAACAGGTGACTTGTATTCTAAGGTTATGGAGTAGAGAAAGAAGCATGACGAAAAGGGGGAAAATCCAGTAGATGACAGTAAAATTCCTGAATCAAGAGTGAGAAAATCAGATATGCTTAATCGAAGGCTCACAAGGAGTATGATTAGTCTTTCAGTCTCGAAAACTATAGAACGGAGTTTTGAACCCATTATTGTTTAAGATAATAGTAATAACGAAGATGAATCTCCTTCTCGTGAATCCCCAATCAATGAATATGAACAAGAACAGAGTAATAGTCACAACGATTTGGTGGTATCTCCTAAGAGATTAGGGAAAGACTATTCATCATTACCAAAATAGTCTGAGCATGAATCTTGATTTGATTCATCATTAAATGATGATGATTCTCTAGCAGAGACTTTGAAAGCAGCGAAGCAGTCGATCAAACTTTTGAAACAACACAAGGTTGGTCGATTAAAAGATATTGAAGAAGCTTGTGACCAGATGAAAAGAAAGTTACAACAGAAAAAGAATGAATTGCTTATGTGGGTTGACCGATGGAAAAAGATGAAAGCCAAAAAAGATAAATACAAAGCAGAAAAGAAACTGTTAACAACAACTAATGAGAAATTACTAAAAGATGAAAGAGTTCATGTAGAAAAAATCTTGAAACTTAGGGCCAAGCTGTGAGAAGCCAGGAAAGCGATCAAGTTACAGATAGCAACGACTTAGTCTATTTTTAGTTGCTTTAATTTCAAGTTTGACAGGTAATGAAATGTTTTAATGAGCACACCTGCAAAATCGTAGATTTTATAGGCATGCTTATAATTTGTATTATTTCATTTTATTTTTTGTTATCATGATTTTAATGAGAATTTCGTTTCATTTGTTACAGGTGTACATGGTATTGACATGCTGTAAAGAGAATAGGCTATTTTTTCTCATCATTGGCATTCGTTGGTGCTTCTGGAAGAATTGGATACTAAAAATGGCCACATCATAGGTCAATTCATCTGAACAAAAGATAATACAGGCTAGTCATTTAATTGACAGTTTTGTTTCATAGTATAAACGTATCTGCCACTTGCCTTCTTGGAAGAGATTCGATGCAACTGGATAGGGATAGGATTTCTGCTTTCTTTATTATAGTGATTATTAGAAACTGAAGTGATATTTTTAGCATCTCTATTTTTTTACTATGTTTATTTATTTATTTCATTTGTTTTTTTACTATGTCTTCATGAATAAATATCATGCTTTTATTCAAATATTTGGTATTGATTATTAGTTATTAATTAATAGAACCTCACATAAAAATTAAAAGTAGTTATCTATTTTAATTTTCTGTTGTTGTGCATATTCAGTAGAATGATTTAATGATAATGATATAAATATTTTCATTTAAATCATTATTCTCTATCACTTTGTTTATTTGAATCATTAATTGATAATTAATTTAGTTTTCAAGTTGCTTTGAGCTGAGATAGGATAGCGAGTTTATTTTAGGCTTAGTTTAGTTTATTTTTAAATTTTAGTTTATTTTAACAGTTGTCAAATAAGAATTATACTAATTTCATAAAATTTAAAAATAGTCCTAAAGTTAAACTATTTGGAACAAAACCCTAAAAACTGAAGACTTTCCTTAAGAAAGCATTTTAGGATAACTTAGGTCTTAGAAAACTAATTCTAGGGTTTATTTAGGTAGTAATAAGATTAGGATAAATTTTTACTGAATTTTAGATTCTCCTTAAGAGGAAAATTCAGTTGGTAGCAGGACCATAACCTGCAAGATTTTGCCATTTCAAACACACCGGAAGCTGCTCTAAGCGACTTGTGTGGGAATAATCTCCTTAAGTTGGCCAAGTCAGAAATTCTGGACAACAAATGGAGCTAGAAGGAGGGCATGTTAATTATTAATGGCAGGTAGAACTAATGATAAAACTTCAACTAGTCAAGAACCTCCATTATAATCTAAAGATAGTAAATCATCATTCATAGAAACTGTTAGCAGCATCCTTGAGTGTGACCATATCACATCCCCATTTATTCCTGAACAGAGTACCCAAACTTTAGAATAATCACGTCATATTCTTACGAGAGCGTATGCTCATCAACTTGGTTTAACTTCAATAGACTATGGTCTCCCTGGACAACAAAGACGTCATCCTCAATTGAATATAGTTACTTGAGATTCAATAGAAGCCAATAGCACTCCAAGTTATCAAGTTAGAAGTCATCATAGAGAAACTGCAAGGACAAATACTGCTAGAATATTGACTGTTGTAGGCGGTTTTGATCAACCACCTTCTCCTCCAAAATCACCATCTGATGGTCCAAGATCATCTAATTCAGGGAGTTCTTCAGATTCTGGAGGAAGTCCTATGGCTGGAAATATACCTATTGGAGGAGGAGGTAATCCTCCACCTAGACCTCCACCCAATCCACAACTTCCTTGGTTGAGAACAGTTGTTGTAGTAGTGCTAGGTGTACAACATCCTCTGCCCAAACATTCAGATAAACTTCTTCTGAAGTTTAATCCAGATAACAGAGAGCCTGCAGAGGTGCATGTAGATAAATTCATGTTAGTTGTTCAAACCATGAATGTTTAGCATGAAGATGTTGTTTGTCGGTTGTTCCCTTTAACTTTTGAAAGGAAAGCATCTACTTGGTACTTTTCATTATTCCAAGGATCAATTACAAATTGGGTTGAATTCACTAAAGCTTTCTTGGATAAATTTGGGGAAGATAAAACACCTGCTCTTTTAGCCCTTGAGTTATCTCGGATTAAACTGGAACCTAAAGAAAGAATTAAAGATTTTAATCAGAGATTTCTCACTCTTAAGAATAAAATTCTTGTTGCTTCGCAACCACCCGAGGATATAATCATAGAAAACTATACTTTAGCCTTACCAAAATATTTTGGGATGTTTGTTAAGAGAGCTTGGAAAACAAATCTTGTGGAAACTTTTGAGGAATCCCTTAAAGTTGAGAAGGATTCTATGTCCTATGAACCGGATAGAAGAGGAAAAGATGATACTTTTCCTCATAGGAAGATTGAAAGACCTAATTCGGAAAAGGATAAGGCATTTGATGTGGAACATTTTCATAATGCTATTCGGGCATTAACTAATGAAGTTTTAGGATTAAAAAAAACTAATTATGAAGCTTCCTCCTCTAAAGGATATTTTAGAAATCAGTTTAGACAGGAATCCTAACACTAATAATAAAACAAGTACACCGCTTGATATAGCAGTAAATGAATAAATTTTTAATACTATTCGAGCTGTTTTATCTTTATCTGAAACTCCCTCAAATAAAGAAACTATTGAAAATGAAGAGGAAGAGGAATCTGAAAATGAAGATGAATTGGAAGAACTGCAACAAGTTAATGGTCATTTATGGGACAGTATTGTAAAATACTGTGAAGGTAAAACTCCCCATTTAGGACAACATGCCTATAATACTCGTAGTAGAACATTTGCAAATACTCCTAGAGAATCATCAAGTTCTACCCCGAGTAATGATAACAATAAATCACAACCCAATAAACAGACTCAATCTGGAAAACAGACTCAATCTGCGAGGATTGTTTAGCCTATTCAAAATGCTACAAAGTTGGATTTACAATATGACATAATTGAAGATTTAAAGAAGACACGTGCAAACATTAGTATGTATGATCTTCTTCAAATTTACTCAATGCCTAGTAGTCCTATTATAAATCTTGCCATGAGTTCAATAATTCCTAATGCTAAACAAAGTGTAGCTGCTAGCAATTCAAATAATGATTTAATATCAACTGATAATGGAAATTCAGCGGCTGATAAAGCTTCACTAGTAGGGAATAATTCAGAATCAACAACTCCTTCATTCCTTCTTACCTTCAAGGTTTTTAATAGGAATGTTCATAATTGAAAGGTTGATTTTGGGGCATCTTCCAATGTAATGCCTTTGTCTGTTTCAAAATGTTGAATGGAAAGTATGTTCCATGAAATTCACATATTACTCAATTGGATAGAACAAATGTGAGGGTTATAGGAGAGATGAAAGATGTTCTAGTCAGGATTGCTTGTAACCCTTCAGTTTTTCAAATTATAGACATTGTGGTTGCAAACATTTATGATGCGTATGGGTTGTTTTTGAGTAGAGGTTGGTCTCAACAATTAAATTGATTCTTTGCTACAGACTGGTCAACTTTATGGTTACCTAAGAATGGAAAGTCAAATCAAATTAAGATAAACGAAGAAATATATATGAAACATACTGTAACCGAATTACACGATCCTAGTGAACCGGTTTTATTTTCAGATTCCATTATGGAGAACTATATGTATGAACTTGGGTTTGGTAATTTTAAATCTGAAAATTTTGTTTTCTCTGATAATAAATAGCAATCAGAAATCCTTAATGTTACAACCATTTCCCATGATTCTTCATTTAAGGAGATTGAAAATGATGTAGATAGTCATAATATTGTAAATATTATCGAAAGTAAAGTAGTTTTTAATAGTTCTACTTGGACTTTATATTTTGATGGGTCAAAGTCTAAAGGAGCGGGAGCCGGTTGCCTGTTAATTGACCCTAAAGGAAATAAAACATGTATAGCTTGTAGGATGGAATTTAATTGTACAAACAATACTATGGAATATTAAGCTTTAATACAGGGTTTGAAAAAAGCAATTGATTTGGATATCAAAGTGTTGATTGCATATGGTAATTCTGAAATCATCGTCAGATAGGTCCGTAATTCTATTCACTGCATTTTTGAACATTTGCAGAATTATCAATAAGAGGTATGGAATCTCATTTCACATTTTCATGCATTTAACATAATGTCAGTTCCAAGGTTCCAGAACCAAGAGGCGGATTTATTATCAAATGTAGCATCAAAACTGATTCAGTTAGAGAATTTTACACCTGATTTCTTTTCAGTTGAATTGATTTTTAGGCCTTCTATTCCAGATAATATCTTTAACTGGCGTGTTTTTGATAATGATGTGCACGTGCTGAATTTCTTAACAAATGATGATACTTTAAAAGATTTAGCCATTAATGAAGTTACACATGATGAAAATCTGTGGAATTTTTCGGTAATAAATGATTTTTGTTCAGTTGAAAAAGCTTTCAAAAAGGTAAAAGCAATTCCTAATTCAGTTTTGAGATTAGAAAAGTTTTTGATCTTCAAGATAAATTTAGGTCTGTTCCTAATTGTAAAACCAATAGCTCACAAATGAAATATTTAACCATAAATTTAAGAACGGAACTGAATTCTCAAACTGTAAATCTAGGAATAGATTGCACTCCTACAGAGAAATCAACATTCATAAAATTATTTAAAGAATTTAAGGATGTCTTTGCATGGACATATGACGATTTGAAAACTTTCAATCCACAAGTGATGCAACACATTATTCCAATAAAACAATAGTCAAAACCTTTTCAACAGAAACTTAGGAAATATTATCTGTCATTAGAACCAACAATTAAAAAGGAACTAAATAAACTGTTAGTTGCTAGGATTATTTTTCCTATTTAGCATACTCAGTGGGTAGCCAACTTAGTTTCAGTTAGGAAGAAAAACGGTGATATTAGACTATGCATTAATTTTAGAAATCTTAATAAGTCTTCTGAAAATAATAATTACCCAGCTCCTCCCATGGAACAAATCCTTCAGAAAGTTTCTGGGTCTGAGATACTATCACTTCTTGATGGTTTCTCAGGATACAACCAAATATGGTTTCTCCGAATGATCAATTGAAAACAACTTTTATAACTCCATGGGGAACATACGGTTATAGAAATATGCCCTTCAGGTTAATCAATGCTGGGGCAGCTTTTCAAAGAGAAATGGATAATGCTTTTAGAGGCTTAATTAATCATTTAGTAGTTGTCTATTTAGATGACTTTACTATATATTCTAAATGTCGGCATGATCACATTAATCATCTGAGAAAGTTATTTGAACGTTGTAGGAAATTCGGAGTTTCCTTAAATCCAAAGAAAACAATATTTGTTGTTTCAGAAGGTATTTTATTAGGTTGCATGGTTTCAAAACACGGGATCATGATTAATCCTGAACGAACCCAAGCTACCTCAAAAATAACTTACCCTTCTAGCAAAAAAGCAATGCAGTCATTTCTTGGTAAAATAAACTTTGTCAGAAGATTCATCCCCAGTTTTTCTAAAATCGTCCATCCTTTACAAAAAATGATTAAGAAGGATGCTATTTTTAATTGGGGACAGACTGAAAAAGAATCATTTCAGAGAATTTTAAAAGCCATTTCAGAAGCTCCTAGTCTTTTGAGCCCAGATTTTAACAAATATTTCATATTTTATACTTCCGCTTCTGACATATCATATGCAGCAGTTTTAACTCAGCAAAATCAACAAAATAATGAAGTGCCAATTTCTTTTATGAGCTCAAATTTTAAAGGTGCTGAACTTAATTATCACGAGGTTGATAAACAAGCTTTTGCTGTTTTCAAAGCTGTCAAGCACTTTCATCCATATTTATTAAAATCTAGAACGAAAGTGATAGTTCCTTATGCTTCAGTGAGAAATTTGCTAGTGCAAAAAGATTTAGGTGAAAAAGGGCACCATGGATGACAGCTCTTCAAGAATATGACTTGGAGATTAAACCTTCAACGATAGTCAAGGGTCAAGTATTATGTAAATTTGTTGCTGAAGCAGCTCATCTACCTAATAACAATTTCGAAGTTGTCATTGATGAAGTTTTTGTTACTAGGGAGATTTAATTTTATCCTCCACCACAGGATTTTTGGTACACAGATTTAAGAACACTTCCGGAAACAGGAACTGCTCCTGATTACCTTGAGCCAAGGAAAATGAGAGCACTTAGACTGAAATCTCCTCCTTATTTATTAATTGATAACATTATTTTTAGGAGAAACTCAGATGGTGTTTTACTTAGATGCTTAGATAAAGATGAAACAGAAGTGATTTTGAAAGAATTACATTTTGGACCAGCAGGTGGTCATTTTGGTGGAGAAACTACCGCACATAAGATTCTTAGGGCTGACTATTATTGGCCTACTTTATTTTGATATTCTTATGCTTTTGTCAAGAAATGCCAGGAATGTCAACTTGTTGCAGGTAGAGTTAAGAAGCCTGCTTTTCCTTTACAACCTGTTGCAGTGGAAAGGCCTTTTCAGCAATGGGGTATTGATATAGTAGGACCAATATACCCTCCCTCTTGTATGCAACACAAATACATTATAACTGCAACTGATTATTTTACCCGATGCGTAGAGGTTGCACCTTTAAGGGTTGTAAACACCAATCAGGTTATCTTATTTTTAGAATCTTTTGTCATAACGAGATTTGGTGTTCCAGATTCCCTTGATTTTTATAATGCCTCATATTTTTCATCAGTTGAGTTAGCTCAATTTGCTTTAGATAAAGGTATTAGGGTTAAGTATTCAGCTAACTATTGTCCTCATGGAAATGGTTTAGCTGAATCAACAAACAAAAAATTGTTGAAAATTCTCAAAATAACTATTTCAACTCACCATCGTGATTGGCATACAAAATTGTTTAATGCTCTTTGGGTAGAAAGAGTAACTCCTAAAGCTGCAATAGGTAACTCACCTTTCTTTCTGGTTTATGGAACTGAGGCTATTTTACCGCCAAATTTATTTTTACCTTCATTACAGTTATCCCAGTCTGTTCAAGATGAAGATAGTCCAGCAATGGAGAAAATGATTAATACTTTATGAAAACTTGAGGAGGAAAGAGACATGTCAAAACAACATTTTACAAAACATCAACAAATTGTTAAGTCCTGGTTTGACCAATCCTCAAGTTCGAACCGATAATTTTAGGTTGAGTACTTTGTGTTAAAATGGGAGGAATGTTCATGAAGAGAAAGGAGATCATACTAAGTTTCAAAAACTGTGGTTAGGCCCCTTTGTTATTGTTGAAAAGATAGGTCCAAGTACTTTTCGTTTACAAACCCTAGAAGGTCAATTCAAAACATTTACGGTAAATGGACTGATCTTAAAAACATATTTTTGCTGATTTTTCATACCCTAAAATTGTATATAATTATGTATATGAGCTTGTTTTCTGTCTGTAAATAATTTTATTTAAAATTTTCTTGTATATATTTTATCATAAAATTGTCGATATTTTGTACAATCTTTTATCGAATAGAATTATGATAAATTCATGATTCTTATGTACATTCAAATATCATTCTACTCTTGAAACTAATTTTTTATTTTTTAATTTAGTATTAATATATCGATCATTTGATTATCGAATCTTCCTATATATGTTTCAAAATGATCAGTCACTAATGTACATATGTTGTTGAGAGGACAAGTTTAAATAAATAAGTCCTATGGTTTAAACTCAGTTTGTTCATTAAGTTTAAAATTATGGTATTAAACTAAGTCTTTTAAAAATTGGTTCATAATGATCAAAGTTTCTTAAGTCTATTAAGAACCTATCATTATTTGTAAATATTTGTAAATGTTATTCAGATTATCTCTTATTCTCATATTTTCTTTTGAGAGTTGGGATGGCTAATTAATGTCTTTTTCAAAACTTGTACTTTGAAAAATCTTTATGGATCTCAACCATCAGTCATTTCTTTTAAAGTTACTTACAGTCTGAAAACATTTTAGATCTGTTCCATTCAATTAAATTCTAAAAATTAAAATGAGAGACGAAAGGTCTTAGTAACAAGCCGATCCTATCGGGATCATAAATATCATTGGCATGACATTATTAGGAAACTAATAATGGCTCTTGGTCGTAAGGTCAAGAGATAGGGGGTCTCATCATGAGCCAACTAATTTATTTTCTGGTGATATTAGTGACTAACATTCCAATTTGGTCACCATGCTAGGTAATGATCTCTTATTTTATAAAATGTAAAATTTCAAACTCAATAAAGTGAAACATAACTTTGATTGAAGAATAGGAGGTCTCATCACGAGCCAGCCTAATCATGATCATCAGTGTTGTCTAGTATAACTTCATTTCTGAATCATCAGGGTGATGGATCTTGGTTAAAAAATCAAGAGACAAGAGGTCTCATCGTGAGCCGGCTTGCTCATTCTAGGCAATTCTCATGAATGATACTATCACATCGGGTTATCATGCCTAGATATTAGTCTTCAGTCAAAATATTTGTTTTGATTTAATATAAAAAAAAAGGAAAATTATTATATTCATGGAACAGATTCTAGAAAATTTTTAGAGAATTAGATTCCTATATCTTATACTGATGGTGCAGATGATCTTTACTATAAAGTACTTTGTTTTGATTATGATATTACTAAGTTTATCTTTAACAAAACTTTTATTTAAAGAGATGGGATATTTCTGACTATACTTGTGAATATAAATCAAAATAATGGTTTTTACTTATACTGGGAATTTTTTATTGTTTTGAATAGGTTTTAAGATTTCGTTTTTACTATCATTTGAAAATTGTATGAGCAGAGATAACTGGTTCGCCCAGATAGTCGCCATTTGTTGGCAGGAAACAACCCTCTCAATTTTTCTACTATGCTGAATAAAAATGATCAGTTCTCTTCTATGATTTATTATAAAAATTATATAAGAGTGCCTTCGGAATCTTTGATTCTGAAGGTACTCTAAATTTCAGAAGAGTTAAGAGTCATATTTGAAATTTATGAAACACTTTCATAAATTTAATAAATTAGCAGTTGTTAATCTTGTAATTTTATATATAATCAATTTTAATTATTATCAATTTATCTGATTATATATTGATTCATGAGATTTAAAGTATAGTCTGCTAAATAGTTCTTTGGATTAAAATGAAGATACATTTTGAACATGTTACAAATTTGGTTTCATTAATTTCTTTTGACAAGGTATTTATTGTTTTTATGATTAGGGTTGATTAATTAATTGAAATATTTTATGTTAACCCTAATAATATATTTTTACATTACACTTGATCTTTTAATACCATGTCATTGTTCAAATTGTGGAAATTGTATATATGTTTCCCAAAATAGCTAAAGTTTATTTTTATATATCATTTTGAAATCTTCATTGTGATATAATCATAATAATTGAATTTTGATTTAGTGTTTAGTCTTTTATAATTTGTCCATCTGATCATACTTTGCAAAAGGGTCATATGATGATTTGGATCCTATGAGTTCATTCAAAACTATATTATTTTATCCTTAAAATCGATTACATACGTAAATATGGTTTTGAGCATTTTAATTATTATCCAAAGATGAACTTGTTACTTGGTTGGGATTAAGAAACCCTAGAAGGCATCATTGCTTGTAATGACAACTTCACATCATCTGGTTCAATAGCACAATCGTCTTCCACGTATAATCCTTGTTTGTTAAGGTTGACAGTTGTGTTTATTTTATGAAATACAAATTGTTGGTTTGAGGACATTTGTTCAAAAGGATTTTAATATATGATGATTACCTTAGTTAGATGTGTTCAAATTAGCTCCATCCTATCTGACAGTCGTTTACATCCATGAATTTATTTGATTTTGAATATCACATATTAGATAATAATTTCAGATCACATCAAATCGTTTGGTGAATACTGGTGGTAGTTTGATGGTGAAGTTCTGACGTGTAGGAACCAGTCTTGGGTTACTCACTAGCTCCTCCAGAATCGCATGAAGGTTCATAACATGTTTGAGTATTCACGTATACCTATTCTTTTAGTCTTTACAACCCCTTTCAATCCTCTATCACAGAAAGAACCGATAATTGAACGGATGACTCCCTTGAGTCGTTTTGAGATTTCTGGTCCAGAAATGTTAGAAGTGGACCCTAAATTTCTTGCCCTATTTGAGAAAATTAATTGGAAACTCTTCTTTTGGGGTTTCAGTGTACACAACGAAGAAGTTACTAGACAACTTGCATTGTCTTTTGATGGAAATATTGCTCAGATAGGTAATTTGCAGTTAGTCATAGATGTAGAATTCATTGCGAAAGCTACGAAGTTGCCTCGAACTGGTGAACGTTGGTTCAAAGGGTCACGAATTGATAAGAAGAAGTTCAAGCAGTTCCTTCTCCCATTATCAAAAGAAGATGCACACCTTAAATTTAGCTTTCCTATGAAATATTTAAGAAATCAATGGCATGCTCCTTTTGAGGTCATCTCCAGGTACATTTCTTGTGATGGTCGGTATTCAAATGTTCAATTATACCCTTTGAGAATTTTAATGGATCTTAAGGGTTTGAGGTTAAATATACCATACTTTTTACTTCATAGTTTGCATAAAATGGCTATCATGGTTCATCGTACCATTGGTAATCAAGAGTGTAGTATTTTCCATCACGGCCTGATCAAAATGTTAGTGCAGTATCAGTTAGTTACAGTAGGAAAAACATGGGATGAATTCTTAAAAGAAAACGACTTCGGGTTAACCCAATTTTGACCTACTTACTCAACTAAGACTCGTGCAAAACGAAGAAAGCCTTGTGAAGGAGAAGTAAAAGAGGAAATCGACCACATAAGTGGTCATGAGGGGCTGGATAAGCTCTGCTTTATTGTTGAAAATGAGAAATTTTATACTGAAAAACCTCCTGAACTGTCCAAGAGAGAAAACGAAGTAGGAGAGGGAAGTAATGTAGTGGTTCAGACGCACTCTGTTAAGTCAACAGGTGACTTGTATTCTAAGTTTATGGAGCAAAGAAAGAAGCATGTGGAAAAGGGGAAAAATCTAGTAGATGACCATAAAATTATTGAATCGAGAGTGAGAAAATCAGAGATGCCTAATAGAAGGCTCACAAGGAGTACGATTAGTCTTTCAGTCCCGAAAACTATAAAACAGAGTTGTGAACCCATTATTGTTGAAGATAATAGTAATAATGAGGATGAATCTCCTCCTCGTGAATCCCTAATCAATGAATATGAACAGGAATAGAGTAATAGTCACAACGATGTGATGGTATCTCCTAAGAGATTAGGGAAAGACTATTCATCATTACCAGCACAGTCTGAGCATGAAGCTCGATTTGATTCATCATTAAATGATGATGATTCTCTAGCAGAGACTTTGAAAGTAGCGAAGCAGTCGATCCAGATTTCGAAACAACACAAGGCTCGTCGATTAAAAGATATTGAAGAAGCTTGCGACAAGATGAAAACATAGTTACAACATAAAAAAGAATGAATTGCTTATGTGGGTTGACTGATGGCAACAGATGAAAGCCAAAAAAGACAAATGCAAAGTAGAAAAAAAACTGTTAATAGCAACTAATGAAAAATTACTAAAAGATGAAAGAGTTCATGTAGAAAAAATCTTGAGACTTAGGGCCAAGCTATCAGAAGCCAGGAAAGAGATCAAGTTACAGATAGCAACGACTTAGTCTATTTTTAGTTGCTTTAATTTCAAGTTTGATAGGTAATGAAATGTTTTAATGAGCACACCTGCAAAATCGTAGATTTTGCAGGCATGCTGATAATTTGTATTATTTCATTTTATTTTATGTTATCATGATTTTAATGAGAATTCCGTTTCGTTTGTTATAGGTGTACATGGTGTTGACATGTTGTAAAGAATATAGGCTATTTTTGCTCATCGTTGGCATTCATTGGTGCTTCTGGGAGAATTGGATACTAAAGATGGCCATGTCATAGGTCAATTCATCTAAACAGAAGATAATACCGGCTACTCATTTAATTGACAGTTTTGTTTCATAGTATAAACGTGTCTGTCAGGTGCCTTCTTGGAAGAGATTCGATGCAACTGAATAGGGATAGGATTTCTGCTATATTTATTATAGTGATTATTAGAAACTGAAGTGATATTTTTAGCATGTCTATTACATAGACACTGAAAGGAGTTACTAGTCTCGTTATACAAGCTAGTAAGCTTGATGTAGAGGGGGGATGGAGTATTGAAGAAATAGACTTATTTGAAATATTATTACATTTCTAGTTTTAGTCTCTTTGTTGGAGTTTTGCCTTCAGGGAAGGATTATGACTTGAGTTCTCAAACTGGTATCATTGTCTGTTACTATTTTTGAAAACTTAATATATATATATTTCAATATATCATTTTCTCATTATGCTTTTGTGCAATTATATTGTGTTATGATTGTATTTATTATCCAAAATAATACTCTGTTTACACAATATTAATGTGTGAATGAAAATATTATTGAATTTGATGACTTAATATTTGTATTGAGAATTGGGATTTTGTAATATAAACATTACATATTTATTTTTTGATTTCATTTGTATTTTTACAATGTCTTCATGAATAAATATCATCCTTTGATTCAAACATTTTGTATTGATTATTAGTTATTAATTAATACAACCTCAAAGAAAAATTAAAAGTAGTTATCTATTTTAATTTTCATTTGTTGTGCATATTCAGCAGAATGATTTAATGATAATGTGTTTGGTAGACCCTAGTGAGACTAAATCCCGATACAATGGACCCGTCAATGGACACGATTTCTCACCCTAGCCTAGATTGCCAACAGGAATAAAATGCAGAAGTTTCATTAGCCGACCGACGTTCATCCTTCCAGAATGAATGTTCCAGTTCCAATTCCTCTATAATTCATATCCAAGATACAAACCCATCTCAAGACTAGAAATTGCCCCGTATATTACCTTCTGATGTGTATAAGCTCCAGTGGTGGCAATATCAAGTTTGTGTGTTAGTAGCTCTGCAAGTAAGAGTCCAAGTGTGGGAAACGAGCGGAAGGTTGCCTTGGCGCCTCTGTATATTCTTGCTCGTCTTAGTCTGTAACAGAGAAGTATTCTCTGCAACTTGCCCATAGCGATATAAGATTGCACTAGAAACTCTGAGTCTGTATATGCAGTGAAGAGCTTCGCCCTCCGAAGCCGATCTACTAAAAGTCTGTAATGTGTGTGCAATTGCATTCTAATAAAGAAATATTGGAGTTTGAAGTTGAAATTGTTGAAAGATTCAACTTTTTGATCTTGGCGTAGTTGGTATCAGAGCCAGCAGTCTTTATTGCTTTCATTCTGTAAGTTCACTGTTCAAATTTTAATGGTCTCTATTATAATTTTTTGCATATGTTCTGCTTGCATATCTAGTAACAAATTGTGTTCTGTAGACTACGAAAATGGTAGTTGAGTGGATTGACAGTGTCTAGGGATTTATAAGAGGTCTAAAGTAAGGGCAGCAGCCGAGGTAGTGCGAGGCAAGTCCCTGTGTTTGGTAGACCCTGGTGAGACTAAATCCCAGTACAATGGAACCGTCAATGGACATGATTTCTCACCTTAGCCTAGATTTCCAACAAGAAGAAAATGTAGAAGTTTCATTAGCTGACCGACATTCATCCTTCCAGAATGAATGTTCCAGTTCCAATTCCTCTATAATTCATATCCAAGATAAAAACCTGTCTCAAGACTGGAAATTGCCCTGTATATTACCTTCTGATGTGTATAAGCTCCAGTCGTGGCAATATTAGTTGGCCACGTAGATTAAAATATCTTCTATTGATATTTATTTTACATATTCTGAAGAACCTGTACATATCAACTTAATTGATCGTCACCAGATTGATTGGGAAATTAAATCTGGTTATAAATATGCCCATTTAGGTGCTATTAAGTTGGGACTTGGTCCCTTAGTTCATCCTTATTTACCCATCTCATCTTTGTGTGTCGCTGTCGACACCAGGCACTGTAATTTTGTAGACGCCATTATCAGTGGCTTTACTGCTCCTCTCCATGATGGTCCTGCTTTTGGGACTATTTTCCCAAAGTATTCTTTAAGCCTTGATGATCCCCATATCTATAATCTTCTAAAAGCTTACATTCTTCCCCAGAGATTTCATATGATGACCGGATCTAAGATTATTCAACTCAAAAAGTGTTGTTTGCATCTGCTTTGGCAATGATACACTTCCACCTCTTCGATCCCGTGTTCATCAGAGCTCGTGATTACAAAGCGTGGTGGAGTCTGACAAATTAAAACAAGCCACTCCTGTTACATTCGAATGGATAGGAATTACTTACCCACATAAATGGGAAGTAAAGTATCAAGAGTTAAGAAATGTTGAGAGTTTACAGAATTCCATTATAAATAAGCCCTTAACTTTTGATAGACAGAGTATCTCTTTTTGGTTACCAGAACCAACCCCTGCACCCAAATTCTCTTTTCCACTTATCAGATCTACTTCAGTGTCATCTTCTAGTCTAATTGGAAGAAGATTAGAAACAAGTCCTTCCTCTATATCTCAGTCTCCTTCAATTTCTTATACTGGCCTTCATGACACAGAACACCATGGCCAGCATAAAGACTGCCCTGCCTGCAGAAAAATCCTATAGAAAATTCAGCACCATAAGCAAAAGGAAAATCCCAGTCTATGTATGTTCAGTTTACCCAGACAAAATGATGCCTATGAAGCTATTTCCCAAGGCCGAAAATCTTATTTTCCTGGAAGAAACTTACAAGAAGTCCCTTTCCGTCAGTATTCCACTGATGGTTCAACGAAGAAAGAATTTCTTCCGTATAATTCTTTTGGTCCTGAGGAATCAGTATCAGATGAGATTAAATTAGCAAATTGGGGAAATATGCAGGACAAGATGACTGCTCAAAACATAGATGATATGGCCTCTGATCTCATAAACATCAAAAGCTCCATAATAGAATAAAAACAAAAGATTCCTATGGTCAAAACTAAGTTAGGATTAATGGACCATATCCTAACAGACTCTGCAGAGATTAAAGACGCAGTAGCTAAAGCTGCTGATAAGATTGAGCAAAGATTGGAACGATTAGAAAAATTAATTGGCCAAACTAAAGAACTCAAGAAAAGAGTTCCAGGTTTCAGTCCATCTGTCCTTGCTTTGGAAGCTCAAGGAAATAAAAGAAAAGATACAGAAAGAAAACATCAACGCAGTGTGTCTTTTGCCATGCTAAGCGTCACTGAAGATAATAGACCAGAATTTAATTTTGGTCAAGATGAAGCTGACTTTGAAGAAGTCAAAAAATGGATAGGGCACTTTAGGTCCTTCAAACCTGCCTTAGAGCCGAAATACCTTAATATGATGTCTGCTTACCATCATGCTGAATCTTCAGCCACCCATAATACACCGCCTGAAAATAATTATGATATGTATACACTAGTACATTTCGATCCAAAATCCGACGGTTTTTTCCGACGGCGCGTGGATTTTTTCTTTTAACCGTGCCAAAAATCAGAAAGATTAATTTTTTTT
>LPNX011009702.1:16494-35849 GCA_001517045.1 Pseudotsuga menziesii
CACCATTTGACTTATCTTAAACTCATATTTTAGTTTCCTTTGATTATGTGAAAAGACATTAATGAGGGAGACAGTTATTACAATTTTGAAGCCCTTTAATTACTCCCCCCGATTGAAGTTAAGGGAGGTTGAACCAACAGTTTTTTCCTGAACAAGCCCAGCTCTAATGGAGGAGGTAATTTAGGGCATGCATAGGCACCGATAGAGGAGAGGAATGTAGGCGACTGCCAGCAATCCCCTCGAGATATAAAAGTAGGCTCAGTCAAACATTGAGGCGCCAATGTGAACTCCGGTTCATATTTGATCGGGCTCTTGTAGGGCAGCGTGAAGGGAAGGACGACCGGGAAAAGGAAGTTTCCTCTACCCTGTGAGATCGGTTGGGAGGAGCAGCAAGAACTCCACACCTCCTAGTCTGCGATTGAGATTATGGGGAAAAACCCTTCCATCGCAGGGATGCTCCAATCGACGGACCTCCGAATCGTAGCTAGCTACAGCTATTTACAGAGGGCCCCAATAGATCTGAACCGGCAACCTTTTGTTTTGCAAATGAGTTTATGGATAGAGAACCTCTGGATCGTGTAAGTATCTCCCACCAGGTCTTTGATATATTCATGTTTTTTATTTTTATTTATTATCAATGGGATATGATTTTAGTATGGTGCTGAACCCAGTATTTGTCATCCCCGCTGAATTGTGAATGGTTTCCTTTTGGGTTCATACATTACTGTAAAAAGTGGAACACAACCTTCAGCATACTACCAATGATTTCGTGAATAAGAAAACCTCATGTGGTTATGTACTTTAAAGCATAGACTACAGGCTGCGCTTTAAAATAATCACCCTATGTCGAATTAACCATTACCATCACCTTCTAAAGCTGTGGTTTGGTTACTCTCTGTGTTTGCTTGGATCACGCTTGATCTTTTCTCGGCCTGTGTCCCTGAAACCTCAATCGATTAACTCCGATGGCTCCTCACAAGGTTGTGGTGATCCTTTTAATACAGCAAGAACACAAATAAAACCCAGCTGATAATAAGATGGGGAATATAAGTAGTAACCCCCCCTCATTTTTGAGTTGACAGAAGCACTAACCAGTAGAAAAATAGAGTAAAGCCAAAAATATTTGGTTACCATCACTACTACATTTCGATTCAAAATCCGACGCAAAAATCCAACGGCACATGGATTTCTTTTTTTAAACCTACCAAAACTCACAAAGATTTTTTTTTTTTTTGAAAATGTGGCCATAAGCATCGCTTAAGCGAGGGAGAGTCTCATAAGCATCTCTTAAGTGATGACTAGCCTCATAAGCGTCGCTTAAGCGACGGTGGATCAATTCAATAAAGGACTTTCAAAAAATCCCAAAACAAGGACAGAGCATCCAAATGCGAGATTATAAAAATGGACACATTAGTAACTGGGTTCCATTGCTTAAGCGACGGCGGATCAATTCAAGAAAGGACTTTCAAAAAATCCCAAAACAAAGACAGAGCATCCAAATGCAAGAATATAAAAATGGAGGCATTAGTAACTGGGGTTTAGGAAATTGCACTGATTAATTCACACGACATATATAGTTCTGGCCACAAGACCTAAAACACATTTCTAATCATATTGCCTTCCTCCACCATTCCTTTCTCGGCAAGTCCTTGGCCGGTTACATGATATCGTATACGTGTGTCCATCGATAGCAGTTGAAGGAGGAGGATTAGCCAAGGGATCTGCAGACGAAAATGAGCGGCCATGATTCCAACTATTTCTCTACCACTAAAAAAGGGGAGATCCCCGAGCTCAAGGACGAGCTCAATTCTCAGTACAAGGTAGGTCAACGGTTCAATTTCCTCTGCTATCTATGTTATCTCTTTTTCCCCAGATCTTGCGTTCTCAGCGATGAAGTGCAATGTGTCGATCCACTGAAATCTACATCAGTTTGCTCTCTACAAATTATGGCGGAGATATTCTATATGCTTTTTATGGGGTTTTTGATAATTATAATGCCTTTTTCCTTAATGTTTCATTTTCTCAATTATGATCACTCTGGTGAGGGGTTCGATCCGCTAAACAGAATCAGAAGACCTACATTAAAATTAGATAAAGATTAGCCTAGATCATGGTTTAAATAGGGATGAATCTTATATAAATCGAACCACTAGGTCAAACAGATCATCTACAAAGAAAGCAAGCCCTACTGCCAATGAAGTGCTCGATTGCTTCGGACCTCAGTTTATGATGAAAGGACCCATGGTGGTGGCACCATCCATGGAATGTTGGTTGTATTTGCGGGCCCTCTTCGGACCATAATCGACTTGGGGTGATTGGGGTTTTCAGAATTAGCACACCTACTCATCGATCCAATGGACTGGGGTTTTCTCACTTACACTTGCCTACTCCTAGATTCGATGGCTTGGGGTTTGTTCACCTATGCCTACCTGCTCGCAGATTTGACAAGGTGGGGTTTCTCCAACGACTGCACATTATCAATGCAGGGTCTACGATTTTGGTGAATGATGTTGGTAAGGCATTTAGCTAAGCCTACTCACAGATTTGACAAGGTGGGGTTTCTCCAACGGCTGCACATTATCAATGCAGGGTCTACGATTCTGGTGAATGATGTTGGTGGGGCATTTAGCTAAGCTTGTTACCAGGTCCTTTCTATTTCCTCTATTAAATTTTTTTTCTATTTCACATTAAGTTTTCAGCATATATGGGCCATTTTCTTCCAAAACTAGGATTTTGGTTCACCTAGAAAGTTTTCAGAGTTTTTCAGGTTGCCTTCTAACAATATTTTCTAATATTCTCCGATATTCTGATAAGTTTCTTTCAATACCCATGGCAATATATTCTCCAAAATAGTATATGCTACATTGCTAGAGATTTTGAATCGATGTGTAAGTCAACAGTGTCCGTTTGCTAGAGACTTTGAATCGATGTGTAATTCAACTGCTTCCATTTTGTATTGGTGTAGAAGAGCAAAGGTTATTTGTGTAGCATTTTGGATTTTTGGTAAAATCAAAAAACTGAGATTGTTACTGCAGTTGTTCTCATACAACTTTGGGGCCTTTGGCAGTCCAGCTTGTGATTGTCTAACTGAAGACATATGCCCATAAAATTTAAATCGACCTATAGGAGCTCTTAAGTTCTCCATGAGAGGTTCCCAAGTCAGAGTTGCGATTCAGGCTTACATATATATTCAATGACTTTAGACCTTATTCTATGAGTAGTATCAGTACATCAAACCAAAGAACAAATTCAATACTATCTCCAGTTATTTTGTCTCCCCTCGTGAAAATGTATGGAATCTCCACTACAAACATTACTGATGTCTTTAATGATTTCATGCTTGAGACTCTGTGTTAGTTCTTGTTTCAGATCATCATCTTTTTTTGTATAATCTCCTCCCTCCGCTCTTCCTAGTTTTTATCCATTTCTTCCTTGACTTTCTTACGACTCTGGTAGTAGTCTCTTTCTATTTTGAATTTTCACAATTCTGGAATTTCAATTTGCCACTTTTTTGGTTAAGTGGGGGTAGTTTTTTTGTTATCAATTTTGACTATTTAATTGTAGCTGTACTATCTTAGAATTTTCTTGCCTTTCATAATTGTACAACTATATGAACTGTACAGATATATGGAATGGTACACTATGTGGAATGTAGAGAGCATTAGACTCTATGGAATGTACTTCCGGACAAGCTCTTTAACGCCATGATAGAACTTGAATACTCTCTTTAATGCAGGGATCAATTGGTGAAGACCTTGGTGAAGTTGAAGTCTATATATTTAAGGTGGAACAATCACCTTTTGTGAGAATGCTAGAAGCATTGCATCCATCAATGAGGGCATTAACAAAGCCAAATATTTTAAGACAGATAGACCAGGACGATAAGTTCATTGTTGTTAATTGCACTAGCAAAATCATGAGGATAACAATACTACAAGTCCATATAAGAATGAGTTAGTGAAAGAAATATTTCAGATTATTGTTGGAAGTTTCCAATGGCTAGATCAGATGAAAGTAGCTAAAATTTCAACACCATGAACCCCCAGTTTTTATTCACTACTAAAACAGAAATAACTGTCACACTCACATAATTGAAGGGGGGTGTGTACCAGGTCAATGATGATTTTCTAGGCATCCACCTAAAATGAGTGGGTTCCTATAAATGTACCTTTTGCAGCTCATACATAAACTTGCAGTCATGCCACTTGCACAACACAACATATAGTAAGGCTGAACTTCTTTATCTCTCAAGAATTAGAATGCATCATTGCTCGATTTCATATGGCACATAGCATGTAGATTTATTGCATCATGCATTTGTATTTCATGTTTTATAGTTGTATACATGAATTACACTCTATTATGTTAGCTCATTTATTTCATTTGACCAATTATATTTCCAACTGTTTATTTTGTTTACCACGAAGTGCTAATACTTGCTTGTCTTTCAATTATTTTCCTTCATGATTGGATGAATTCTTGACACTTCACAGCAGTTCATATATTCAAGTTGCTCATGCAAACAAGGGAAAATGTAATAAGGAAATTTGGCACTTTGCATACATTATCCCCCAATGTGGACATTGTATCTATTGCTCGTCTCTACCAAGACCAAAGCCCATTGTTGTTTCACCTTTCTCTAAACCTTCCCTTGGGATCCAAAGTAGTGCTTAGGATGCAATTTCTTGAGTTATTTGGCATTGCACTCTCTTAAATACAACCTTTGACCTTTTGGAGCCAAAAGATAGTAAATCCCTTTAATCACATTCATATCCGGCCAATTCTACAGCTCAAACCCAAGCTGTATCTTAGGATCGTCATAACATCCTGGAACTCCCACGTCAGGTTGTTAGTCTTATCGATGTCAAAAACCTTTCCTTGCCTTTGTTTGCACCAGCCAAGGAGATTACATCACTTTGTGTGTGTTACATAATCCTTCAACTGTTATGTGCTATACAGCATAGTTCCCAGTACTTTTACGCAACATGTATGGTGATGCAACTCTAATTGTTGCCCATAAAAATAAGAAGTCAAGATTTTAGAATAGACCTTTCAGGGAAATCTGTTGCAAATTTCATCTGTGATGGAGCATACCTAACACACCAAATAACTAATGGAAGTGAGAGACCATTGCATTCTGTTTACTACATTCATCCCCATGCCATTTTGGGTTCATTCTCTTGCTCTCATGGTATTCTATCCTTGACTCCATCCAAAGCCACCATTGAGGTTTGTTCTTCATGACACTGAGGACTCTGTACGGCTTTTGCTACAGCCATGCTACTACACTATCGCTAGGGCTTGGAATCCTTTCTCCCACCAAATACTTGCTTGTGAAGACTCCTCGCTTTGGCAAGACTCTCATACACAAACCACAACAACATGGCTAATTGAAGGCGTAATCAATGACAGAGCTACAAAGACCCCCTCTTACGTGTGTTTTCTTTCATTTTCATTTTCCCTAGAGAAGAAAGATTCTCTTGTTGCTTACATATAGATTTGCTTGAAGATTTTAAGCTCGCTTTCATGGAAAGTGAATGTTACAGTTATTTCTTTATTGTTTCTAATTTAGTTTCGCACGTTTAGTTAAGGGAGAAATCAATAAACATATGTCATGGAAATAGATATTAGGTACAAATTCTCGAGGTTTTGTTACTCATTTTTGTTTTATCCCTAAAATGGCACCTATAGAGAGCACTGCTTGTAGTTTCCAAGGCAATGACAGGACAGTCCATATGGGATAAGCCAAAAGTTTTCATGTTGTAGTTTTCAAGTAGTCTTCATATAATGTATCATTTATTCTTGTATGCATGCCTCTAGCAAATAGTAGATATTGAACGATGTGGAATTTTTATTGCATTTAAGTGGATGGATAAGGATTTGAACTCATAAACAACTGGATGCTCATAAAAACCTGATTTTGTATGACTTATTCATCAATGAATGGCTAAAAAGTTATAAATAATAGATGGTATGTAATGGGACACTAACTGAAAGTGGCTTTAAGGCAAACCGATGAGGCTAAGGTCAAGACTAGACAGTAGAGTGTGGCTAGTAGCATTTGAATGAGACGATTTCCAATGGCTAGATCAGTTGAAAGTAGCTAATTTATACTATATCTAATAGGTATGGTAAATTACACAATAAACTAGAGATGTTGTAGGGATGGCCTGGCTTGGAGGACTGTTTTATTTTTTTATATATAAAGCAAGGTAAAATACAGTAAAATGACATTCATTATTTTTACTTATATTAGAAATACAGTCAAATGACATTCATTGAGGAAGGTAAGATTTAAAAAGCTGGATCAAATGTCACATGATGATACCTTTCGATAACTAGTCAAGCTAGCTTGTGCTTTTCAACAAAAGAACACTCCTACAGGTTCATATTTGATGCAGAGAAAATGAGTGTGTGGGAGCAGATCACATGGACTCCTGAAACCATCATAGGGAAGTATAATTATATCATATCTGTCAATAAAGACTTGCTTGATGCATATTTTTGAGGTTTTTCCCCCAATTCACTAAACTCATTATTAAAGTAGCTTACAGTTGTTTTCTGGAATTTGCTACCATGATAATTAAAAGCATAATAAGTCCCATCTATATTGTTTAAAATGCAGTTAAGAGATATTTAGGTTTTTAACCTTTCAATGTGAGTATGCTCAACAAAAGTAAATCTATGAGACTGGTCATAACTGCTCAGACAAAAGTAAATCTATGAGACTGGCCATAACTGCTCAACAAAAGTAAATCTATGAGACTGGCCATAACTGTCTTAGACATTAGGAATTTTACATTCAACTTTTACCTTTAACTTCTCATCAGCAAGAAGTGAGTTCCCCAAATTTACACCAAGTCAACTTAAGGAAGTGACAACTCAAATAATGCACCATGTCAACATTTTGGAGTGTCTTCAGCAGCACATTCTATTGGATCATTTGGTGGTTCGAGCTCTTCAGCTTATTGTATTGATGAAGCTGAAGGTTTTCCAAGCTCAAGCCTTTCTCTTTCCATGCCAAATTTCAGTGAGCATTTAGGTTCCCATGCTATTTTGAAAGCACTTCAAGCAACCTCTACTTCATGCATCATGACTTCTATGGCTAATCCTTCTGCTATCCAGAAGAATTTCTTTTTGCCAGCAGCTGCTGGTGTCTATCCTAGCACTACAGCAACATGGTAATAGAAGATCTTATAGAAAGTGGTGGATGCATTCATTTTTATTTAGTCATCTAATTTGATTACAGACTAAATAAATAGAAAGAAAAAAGTTTGATTTCAGACTTACTGTTGATTACTTTTTGGCAGTAATGCTACTGCTGTTCCAGGAAAACAGCCTTGCACACAGCTAACAATGTTTTATGCTGGGATGGTGAAGGTGTATGATAATGTCCCTGTAGAGAAGGTATGTTCTATTTATGGTGTATTGTTTGTTGTGTGTATACATTGATGAATTCTTTCCTTAGTGTGTGTATGAGAGAGAGAGAGAGAGAGCATTGTACAAGGTTGCAGGGTATTAAGTTATCCCCTTGTTAGCTGCTTTTTATTTGAGAACAGTGTATAACCTGTATTGAACCTGCCTTTTGGTTATGACAAGAACACCCTTGCTCAATGTTTGGGGTTGATTATCTGGTCTCTGTTTCCATTTGATGTGTGCGTATGTTCGATACGACTCTTACCAACCCTCATGTTAATGCATCGCAAGTGCTTAGGTATTCATTTTGTATTTTTTGTGTTTGTAACTTTTATAGCCATTGCCAATATGTATTTATTCCTACTTTATGAAGATTGAGCCCATCTTGTAGTATATTTTAGATAAGTGATGTGTGGTCAAGAATCCCATTAGGTAAAAGAGAGCTAGTGTGGATGTAATGTTAGTGAGTTCTGAATTTCTCATGTATTGTCTTAGTTTCAATCCTGCAATTATCAGTAAGTCAAATAAAATATGGTGTTTTCTGTAGGCTCAAGTGCTCATGCTTTTGGCTGCCAGTGCGAGGTCTACAAAAATGACAAATATTCCTCCACGAAGTTCAGCAATGTTAAACCACACTTGAATTGCTGAGACTATCATTTCATCACACCGGTGCTACACTAGGTTGCTTATCCACAGAATATCGGTGAACAAGTGCCTGTATGAAAGGTGTTCAAGTTGAAATGGATTTGAAAATAAAACCATAGGACACAATTATAATAGGACTTCTTCCAGTATACAGGGTCAGCTGAGTATTGCATTCATAAGCCTAGATGATAGCTTCCTCTCAGATTAGCATTGGCTCTTGAAAATAGAGCATTGTCGAACAAGAGGAATTCAGGCCTTAAAGTAGAGAAGTATAGGCAGTCCTTGTCATCCCACCTGGTGAGAATAACATAGAACCTAACTCAGAACACTGATCATTTCTTGCATTGGAGTTGTGTTTTTTTGTTTTGCAGGCTACACCAAGTGCCGAGGCCTTGAAGCCATTCTGAAAAACAGAGCTCTCTGTTTAACTTTAAGAACAGAGACCAGAATTTTATTCTACATAGTATCCGAATTGGTGAAATGAGTGGAGTATAAATCCCTCGTTTACAGATCATAGACATATAAGCATTTAGGAATTTTATGTATGAAAGAAAGAAATCAGGTAGGATATTGTCCCACCACTCAGCTTTGGCACACTTATTTGGTTTCCACTCTATCACATTGGCCACTTCTAAGCCTCTATTGACATAAATACCTTGCCTTCTTCATATTGAACTCTACAATGTCCTAGAAAATGCCTTACCTTCATCTTTAGGATTCTCTAGCATATGCCATTATTTTTTATAATAATTACGAAGGTTCCAAGGTATGGAAATTTCATAAACCCTTGATATTACATGCATCTGCTAAATCATTGTACTTAATTCATCACCTAGTCTGTGAGATATTCTTATAGTCTCATCCATTGACATGGAGATGTCACAAAACAGCCACATAGCAAAACAGTATGAGTCCAATGGCAGGAGTAGTAAACTCTTAAGAGGCAACATACCAAAATAAGCATATGATGCAATGCATTCTAAAACAAACTAAGATATAGAAAGTGCTATCTATAGAAAATCTTGCTCCGCAAGACCAATCGATAATATGGTAGACCATAGGATTGAGACATTTTATATGATTTCTAGGACATATTTATTAGGGAGGATGTTTGACTTCTTAGAAACTCCTCCTACCATTATCAAGTAAAAAAGTAATAATATTGCGAACTATCCTGAGACTCTATCTTTAAAATTTATTCTAGCATTTTTGCTAAGTTATATCTTTACCTATTGATTTAAGGTTGCAAGTATTAGGTAGATATGTGGGCAGAAAACAATTACAGAACTGGTATACTCTTCAGGGAAGTTCAACTGACCGCACACTATGCTGTTAACCATAGATGTGAAATTGGATCTGCATTAACATTATTCAACATATTATGCTGTGGTAAGACAGAAGTGAAGATCCCACACATTTTATGGCAATACAAAAGTTCAGTGGTTATACAGAAGAGCAACAAATTATCTAGTCATGTACATCTGACTCCCCTCAAAACTATGCCATGCAATACTAATAAGATACATCTCTACACTTTCCAAGTTGTAGGCATGGTTATCAGACTATCTAAATATCAGACCAAAAGTGCAATTGTATTCATCATACAACTAGAGTATAAAAAGAAACTTGCCAACGTGAAACCAGGGCAATTTTACTTTACCTTTCCTTACACCAAGACCTTTGCATCTTGGAAATCCATTGGAGTCACCTTCTGCAATCAAATAATATGCATTTTCTCTTTATACAAAATTTGCAGATATTTAAAAAAAAAAAAAATCACAGTCGTCGCTTAAGCGACACTTCTCCCTGTCGCTTAAGCGACGGTTCTCTGACACTTAATATTTATCGTTGTCAGATAAGAGACAGTTAATGGCTGCTTAACCGACGGGTTTTCATGTTTTATGCAATAATTTTTAAAAAAAAATTTGAGTAAACATCGCTTATCCGACGGACCTTCTGTCGCTTAACCGATGGAATGAAGGTTATTTTCTTAAAAAAATTTCACTACCGTCGAAGAAAGGCTGTTGCTTAACCGACAGTTTACATTTAACCGATGATAAACTGAGGTGTCGTATAACCGATGATTTAGGGAGATGTCAGATAACCGACGACAAGTTTCCAACGCTTAAAAAAATCAATAGTGTCGTACATACGACAGGGAAGTGTCGAAAATCCGACAATTCTGCCGTTGGATTTTTGGTCAAAATGTAGTAGTGCATCCTGATTTTATTTTTGCGCTATTCTGCATTCCTTGCAATGGACGACATGAATCCAGAGCATGTATCATTTTCGTCCCATAGTGTGGTTGCAATTTTTTTTTACAGTGCTGGCCTCACCCCTTTTGTCTGCAAATCTCCTCGCTGTCCATTCTGTGACTTTGAATACAAGCAGTTGCGCATTCTCCCTTTTTGCAATTCTTAATTAATACCTGTAAGTTGCTTCTCCTTAAGTTCCATTGTTCAGTTTCCCGTACCTTATACGTTTCGATCTGGAAAACTTATGAAATCAATGTCAGCGATTGGGGAAACCTTTTACTTTATTTTCTAGCTACTAACCTAGGTCTGTGATTTTGCATAAGTGTTTGTTTGAGAATTATAGAGTCTGGATATTTGTAGACTTGGGGTCTATGCTGGTTTGGTGTATAGGTCCAAAGAGGAAATGAGTTATAGGACTACTTTGGTGCAGACTGCTTGTTCAAAGGGTAATATACTGCATAGTAATTACCAAATGAAATCTCTAGAAGATACATAGATATGGGAAATAGCTTGCTTAGAACATGGAAATGAGACAGTAATTGCAGGATATATTAATTTGTACTTTTTACCATGGCCACTTAGTAAAAATGAATTGATGCTTGAAGATAATAAAAAAACAATGATCACATATGGCGCATTTCATATGGTGAAGGACTCTCGTGACATTGTTATTTGTAAGGATTATATCATAATATTTTTAGGAATTAGTATATGAGCTTATTTTCAAGAATAATAAACGGGACATAATGAGTACTTTAGGGAAAGGTATCTTTAATGGGTTAACAAAATATTACCTTTGATTGTTAGACATGAGTAGTTTCCTTTTTACTTGACCAAGTGTAAGGTCAAAAATTTTCAATGACAGTCACGCATTAGGGTACTTAAATATTATAGTAAATTCAAAAGTTCACCATGTGCCCAAAGGGGCTGTTAATGATTTTCTTCTATGAGCTGTTTATAAGGGTCTTAAAGGAGGGTTGTTGAGTTATAAGTGTCTCTCTGCGTAGGGCCTTGAGGTGAGATAAAACCGGCCATGAATGAGCCATGATTGCTATAAGCACTCTATTTTGATAAAGAAATAAAAGAATAAATAAGTTGGTGGATGAGGTGAACCACGTGAAGATGGTTGTCTCAATTGTGTTATTTTGTTGTGCTAGATTATTTCTTGTTTACATAATGGTTATGAATGCACTATAAATGTTTTAATTGGTGAAAAGATTGCTAAAATTTTATTTTGCAGATGTCTCGAATGCTTTATAGCTTTAAAGTATCAGGGGTATTTTACATATGGTATCAGAGCGAGGTTGAAACGCTCGGGCCTATTGGGCTCAAAAACGCTCCAGCATGTTTCATTTTAACTAACGGTTGAATTTGTCTCTATGACCCAGAGAAAACCAACAAGTTCACACTGTAATCTAGGAACCTCAAGTGTACCCAATACACTTGTTTATTGAGTTGTGCAGGGGAAGTCCGGGGAAGGGAGGACCTCTGTGTTTTGTTAGAAAGGTAATCTCTGTGTTTTGGAGAAGGAACAAGTTATGTCGGGTAAGTATCCAGGTCTGATTTCAATTTTATTCAGTGGTAATGTAAAATATAGGTATGCACAATATCAATTTTTATAAATCTCGTTTCATTCACAGGAAATCCAAAATGCAGGTGACTTAAATCTCATTTCATTTCTTTAGCTGCATAGCTTGGAGACTGCGTGTGATTTTTCTTGGACTGACACTATATTGGCTTATATAGTGAGAGTTAGATCCCTTTCACCTTCAGTTGTGGTCTAAAGTGTAGTGTTTGGGTTTGTATTATCATTTTTACCTTGGCTATTTCATGGATGGTGTGATTATCATAGAGGTTGAAAATCCCTGTGTTCATTGCTTGGGTTTTGCATTACCATTTTACCTTGGATGATGCCATTACCAAAAAGAGTGAAAATCGCTGAGTATAATTGTTAGTTTTGCATTTAACATATTTGACTTCGTTCTCTTTTGTGATGTGAATGCCCAAAACATTGAAAAATCACTGAGTGCAATTGTTGGGTCTGTTCTTGTTCAAATTAATTTTTTTTGCAGCCAAAATAACTTGTATGAACAAATTTTTTTTCCCAAAAAGTTTTACTTCGTAATTTTTGTCAGCGAGTTAAAAGGCTCATCTAGTTCCAAAATGTTTAGTGCAGAAATGGTACTCTTCTATAATCCTTAAAGTTCCAATTCGTGCATGGAATTGCATAACACTGAATGTGGTCTGGAATACGCAGATAATCAATAACTTGCCTGTTTGTTATAGTATGCATCTCATTTATTTAGGGAATATCCTGTTTAGTCTTACTGGGTTTTAGTAATAGTGGGCAACTCAAACCCAGTAAGAATGAATATTATATGGAGCACCATTGGCTTGTCTTGGTTTTTACTTTATAGTAGCTGGTAACGTTGTTTCCTACGATTTTTGACAGTTAAGATGGTGATGGATAAGATTATCGGCATGGGCATTTCTTACTCTTTTGCATCTCTAAAATGTAAACCGTAATTTCTAAAATTATCAGAGAAGATCAGTGACAGAAGTGGATAGATGGTAGTGTATAGCCACGGTTGACAATGCAAATTATACTCCACCTATCAATTTATTAACTATAAATTGCAGTATTCAATAACATTATATTAGATTATAGCAGCCCATCACGAATTTGCTTGTATGCCTATCCTGGGAGATGATCTGTATACACAGTGCTTCTATGGCTTGTTCTCAAAAGGGAAACTTTATAATTCATTTTCCTTATTTCCCAACGTTTCAATTTTATGACCCTGAGATGATTTTGTCCTTGGGAAAGGACACGCTGATAGACTAGGTATTGTAAGTTCGTATTGAAAATTATATATTTTAGTGCAGAAAAGTATGATTTGTTGTTGAAATGAGAAAGTTGTATACTGGAGGAGAATGAAAACATTTCTCTATTTATGAAATAAATCCATTTGTAAAAGCCGCAACCATTTCATTAAATGTTTTCTTGAAAATGAATATTGTTTTAATTACTATGCATTGCACGTAATTATATATTGAGCGGAAACCATTTCAGGATTTTGAATGGAATATTATCTAGTTAGTATGGAATTGATTTTGTGCATGCCAAGTAATTATTTATTCAGCATTAAAATATTTTGGAATTGCATATTGTTTAGTTACTATGGGATAGAGCGTAGAGTCTTTACTTTTAGGCATCTATTGCTTTATTATCTCTATTTGGGTAACTCCCTGAATGGAGGTAGGGCAAGTCTTAGCTACAATGAAGACGGATGTATAAAGGTGATATTTATTAGGATCTTCAATCATATATACACCACAAGTATGGCTATATGGTAGGTTCATTAAAACGATTTTGTCTACCTTGACTTGGCATAGCATGTAAGTTTAATGATCAGCTTATTTAGGTTATGCATTAAGAAGCTGATGATGTTATAATGAATTGTTAGGTTTCTAAGTTATCCTTACACATGCACCTATATTTTATCGGTCAGGTGGTTAGGAGTAATAAATGTGTATAATTTGGTTTCTCATAAACTAACTGTGGATGATGTCTACATGCTAACCTTGCAGGCTTCACCGATATTATGTCAATTGCTACAATTGACATGCATTATCGTATATAAATCTGCCTAAGTATGTAAGTTGTGCTCAAAAGAGTAAGGAATAACCTTCTGTATGGTTTACAAGGTTACATGATTCATGAATGAATGCAAACTAGGAAACTATGATAGTTGATTATTTGGGTCATCCGTAAGATGAAAAACTAACACCCATAGAGTGCTTGCAGGCATGGGGATTTATGGCCAAGAAAAAGGCTAAAGCTCCAAGACTATGATGAGTTAAATCTCATGTGTATAAAGTTATCACTAGAAGAGGGAGTGGTGATGGAGGTAGTGCTTAAAATCTACCTTGTTTTTCGCCGGGCCAGCGAGGGACCACTATGCATTCTGGGGACGCCTAGATGTAAGACATGTGGTTAAGACTCATTCCGCACACATTAGATGACTGTCACATGAGTTGGGGGACTCTATGAAGAGAATAACCTCTAGGCGGTGTGGAGGTGTGCGAGAACGGAGTGCCTCAGCTTGGTGAAGCACCCTGAAGAGCACAAAAAGGAGAAATGCCTAAGAGGGGTACAGGGTATCGTCCTTGTGTTGGGTGGCTTGAATTGGCACTTGGTGTGCTGGGATGAAGGAACATCCAGGGACAAGAATAATGACAAGCACCCTGAATAGCACAGAGGAGATACATGAAGGGTTGGTATCGTCCTTGTGTTGGGTGGCTTGAATTGGTACTTGGATTACTGTTGGCACTTGATGTGCTAGAATGGAGGACATCCAAAGAAAGGAACAATGCAGAAAAGGTATGTGCTTTGCAGGTAAACTTGTACCGATGAGGTAATATGTTATTGGCAATAGAACTGATATGTTCTGAAAATTGTATAATGGGATTTCTACATTGTCTCAAATGTCAATGCTAGTAGTCATGTTTTATTGATGTATCAATTGCATTCTGGAAAATAATTGGGTATTATGGCACCAATGAACAAAAAAAATTGCAGATTTTTACAATGCAAAAGAATCTATGAATTTTGTTTAAGTTGAATTGTGATTTGGACATGAATTACTGAAAGGACTAAATTATAGTTATGATACTGCAAAAGACTTGCTAAGTATGTTGCATAATGAATTGACTCTTATTGATGAAAATTGGGTAGAACCGATTTTTGCAGGTCCTACGAACCCACAAGGATCAGAAAGGAAAAACCGAAAGAGAGATCCGAACAAGGTGAAGCGAGAAGAGATGACTCCAAAGAAGAATAAAAGTTTTAGAAACAAGAAAACACCGAGGACGGTGTTCTTTCATTTAGGGGGGAAGGATGTAATATCCCTCCCCTATGCCCTGGAATATTTTGTAATTTTGCATATTATTGTATGAGGGTTTCTGGGTGAGGAGATCAAGTGCCAAGGCCCCACCCGAAGAAAACCTAAAAGTTAGGTAAATTTTTATTAACACAAAAGATGACAAACAAAGGTGCAAAAAGAACTAGGGCTAAGGGATCGGAAAACAAGGGTTTGACAAAAAAAACATTATTATTCAAATCATATCATAAGCACAAAGAAAAATTAAAAGGAAAGTACTATTAAATTGGAGATCTAAAAATAATAGATATAAGTCGTGTGATATAAAGTATATCATACGGAAAAAGGAAAATGAAAAACTAAGCCTTCATAAAAGGTAAGGTATTTAAATCTATTAAGTTACCCTTATTAATTTAGGGTGAACGACTTGAAACTAAAAGGGAAGTATTTAATAAGAAGGGTCAAAAGTATTAGAAACACTCGCCCTATAAGGTTACTTCCAGCTCGCCTCTGATCGGAGAAAACAATCCAATGAATTAAGAGATATATATGCATAAAATAAACAAAGGGTTGATATATGCAAAAGGGGAGAATATATATATACATATATAAAATGAATTATAATAGTAGTATCGAGGTGGAATGCAATATAGTAAAGAATATATATATATATATATATTATTGAGGAAATTACTACACGTATATATATATGTGTATACCTTATTGCATATGGAAAACCATTATAAAAATGAATACCCATATTAATGGAATATGATTCTGTCCTCTGTATCAGCCATGAGTTTAGGAGCCATTGCAGGATATTTTAGTCACCGTTTCACTTATCTTAAAATCATCTTTTGGTTTCCTTTGATTATGGTAAAAGACATTAATGAGGGAGACGGTTATTAGAATTTTGAAGGCCTTTAATTACTCCCCCCGATTGAAGTTAAGGGAGGTTGAACCAACAGTTTTTGCCTGAACAAGCCCATGTCTGATGGAGGAGGTAATTTAGGGCATGCATAGGCACCGATAGAGGAGAGGAATGCACGTGACTTCCAACAATCCCCTCGAGATATAAAAGTAGACTCAGTCAAACATTGAGGTTCCAATGTGAACTCTGGTTCATATTTGATTGAGCTCTTGTAGGGCAGCGTGAAGGGAAGGACGACCGTGAAAAGAAAGTTTCCTCTACCCTGTGAGATCGGTTGGGAGGAGCAGCAAGAACTCCACACCTCCTGGTCTGTGATTGAGATTATGGGGAAAAACTGTTCCATCGCAGGGATGCTCCAATCGACGGACCTCCGAATTCGTAGCTAGCTGCAACTATTTACAGAGGGCCCCAATAGATCTGAACTGCAACCTTTTGTTTTGCAAATGAGTTTATGGATAGAGAACCTCTGGATCGTCTAAGTATGTCCCACCAGGTCTTTGATATATTCATGTTTCTGATTTTGATTTATTATCAATGGGATATAATTTTAGTATGGTGCTAAACCCAGTATTTGTCATCCCCGCTAAACTGTGAATGGTTTCCTTTTGGGTTCATACATTACTGTAAAAAGTGGAACACAACCTTCAGCATACTACCGATGAGTTCGTGAATAAGAAAACCTCATGTGGTTATGTACTTTAAAGCATAGACTACAGGATGCGCTTTAAAATAATCACCCTATGTCAAATTAACCATTACCATCACCTTCTAAAGCTGTGGTTTGGATACTCTCTATGTTTGCTTGGATCACGCCTGATATTTTCTCGGACTGTGTCCCTGAAACCTCAATCGATTATCTCCAATGGCTCCTCACAAGGTTGTGGTGATCCTTTTAATACAGTAAGAACACACATAAAACCTAGCTGATAATAAGATGGGGAATACAAGTAGTAACCCCCCCTCATTTTCGAGTTGACAGAAGCGCTAAACCAGTAGAAAAATAGCCTAAAGCCAAAAGTATTTGGTTACCATCCTGATTTTCTTTTTTGTGCTATCCTGCATTCCTTGCAATGGATGACATGAATCTAGAGCATGTATCGTTTCCGTACCCTAGTGTGGTTGCAATTTTTTTGACAGTGCTGGCCTCACCCCTTTTTCTGCAAATCTCCTGGCTATCCATTCTGTGACTTTGAATACAAGCAGTTGTGCATTATCCCTTTCTGCAGTTCTTAATTAATACCTGGAAGTTGCTTCTCCTTAAGTTCCATTGTTCAGTTTCCCGTACCTTATACGTTTCGATCTGGAAAACTTATGAAATCAATGTCAGCGATTGGGGAAACCTTTTACTTTATTTTATAGCTACTAACCTAGGTCTGTGATTCTGCATAAGTTTTTGTTTGAGAATTATAGAGTCTGGCTATTTGTAGACCCGTGGTCTATGCTGGTTTGGTGTATAGGTCCGAAGAGGAAATGAGTTATAGGACTACTTTGGTGCAGACTGCTTGTTCAAAGGGTAATATACTGCATAGTAATTGCCAAATGAAATCTCTAGAAGATACATACATATGGGAAATAGCTTGCTTAGAACATGGAAATGAGACAGTAATTGCAAGATATATTAATTTGTACTTTTTACCATGGCCACTTAGTAAAAATGAATTGATGCTTGAAGATAATAAAAAAACAATGATCACATATGGCACATTTCATATGGTGAAGGACTCTCATGACATTGTTATTTATAAGGATTATATCATAAGATTGTTAGGAATTAGTATATGAGCTTATTTTCAAGAATAATAAAGGGGACATAATGAGTACTTTAGGGAAAGGTATGTTTAATGGGTTAACATAATATTACCTTTGATTGTTAGACAGGAGTAGTTTCCTTTTTACTTGACGAAGTGTAAGGTCAAAATTTTTCAATGACAGTCGCGCATTAGGGTACTTAAATATTATAGTAAATTCAAAAGTTCACCATGTGCCCAAAGGGGCTGTTAATGATTTTCTTCTATGAGTTGTTTGTAAGGGTCCTAAAGGAGGGCTGTTGAGTTATAAGTGTCTATCTGCGTAGAGCCTTGAGGTGAGATAAAAATGGCCATGAATGAGCCGTGATTGCTGTAAGCACTCTATTTTGATAAAGAAATAATAGAATAAATAAGTTGGTGGACATAGCCTCGTAGACGAGGTGAACCGCGTGAAGATGGTTGTCTCAATTGTGTTATTTTGTTGTGCTGGATTATTTCTTGTTTACATAATGGTTATGAATGCAGTATAAATGTTTTAATTGGTGAAAAGATTGCTAAAATTTTATTTTGCAGACGTCTAGAATTCTTTATAGCTTTAAAGTATCAGGGGTATTTTACAGATACAAAACTGCAGTTGGTGTACTGCATACTTTCCACAGAAGTCTCCTATAGAGAAAAGGATTGAATTATTAATTTAGTCACTTGGGAATAATGCAGGTATAAATATTGATGAATTTCGATTTCACAAGGGTCCCTAAACAATATATATATAATAGACATATACATTCATAGATCATAGGTGAATATTCAGTTACTCATGAATTACAAAAATCAAAATATTGAATCACAGGCATTACGAACTTCTTAATATATATATATTCCTAAACCATCGTAGGTTTTTATAAAAAGTTCTTTGGTGCCATGGTAAGTTCAAAAAAACATTCAAACTACATTTAGATCCATGGAACATGGTAATTTTCTAGATATCAATAATACCAGAAGTTGAGGTCCAAAACAAAGCCTAGGGGGTAGACTAAGTTTCAGATAAAAAATACAATACACACATCCATTGCTGCGACCATGGAAAATATTTTATCTAAATATTAATCTATACTATCTAGTCAATGTACTTGACTATAATTTTTAGAACATTTAGAAAAATCCAATAATTTGAAGCCTCTGTGAACTATGCAGTCAGGACTGTGTGGCAAGAATCCAGACACATAGTGCAATGACTGAATAAGATGCGCTTTGTGCATTGATGAGGAGAGTTAGAAAATCATGTGGGACCTCATTCATGAGGAAAGGTGCTTGTGCATTTATTCCAGCCCAAATCATAATGTCAATAACAAAAAGGGGTAGTGCCAAACATGGCATCCATGGCAAAGGGTTCTTCTTTTTAAGAACAAGAACTTGGGCAGCGAAGAGCCATCATAGTCATCCCAATCCTAGAATCAAATAAATAAATAAAATAAAA
>LPNX011009702.1:42091-62601 GCA_001517045.1 Pseudotsuga menziesii
CTAGAAGATGAATGCAATATTATTCAATAATTTACAATGCATTCAAGGGTCTATACGAGGGATGATACAAGTATGTATTGACACATGCAATTACAGTTTAGGTGGAGTTTTAACTCACGAAGGACATGTCATTGCTTATGAATTTAGGAAGTTTAAGATTCATGAGAAAAATTATGCGACGTGTGATTTAGATTTAGTTGGTGTTATACATGCCTTAAAAATGTGGCGTCATCATTTAATCAGAAGGAAGTTTATATTAATGACAGATAATAAAGGGTTAAAATATATGTTGGATCAACCTAACTTAAATGCTAGGCAAGATAGATGGCTAGCTTTTCTTAGTGAATACGATTTTGAAATTCATCATATTAAAGGAAAAGAAAATAAGTTTGGTAATGCATTAAGGAGAAATAAAAAGATAAATTTTATAGTAGCAATCAACACCTATAAAACAGATTTAGAAAAGTAGTTAGAATATGGAATAAAACAAGATAAAAATTATTAGAAATTACAAGCAAAGGTAAGAGAAATTTTAATAGAAACTCTAAGTACAGGGTAAAGATTCAATGAAAATGGATTATTATTGTTTAAAGATAGACTATACGTGCCTAATGTACCTAAGATTAAGTTGTTGATTTTAAACAAAATTCATAAAACTTCTTATTTAGGACATCCACGTTATCAGAAAACTATAACCATGCTAAGAAAGGATTATTTTTGGCCAAACATGAAAAATGAATTGGCAGAATACATTGCTAAGTGCTTTGAATATGAGCAAGTAAATACTAAACATCAGCATCCAGCTGGGCTTCTTCAACCATTGCTTATTCCTAGCTGGAAGTGGGAGATAATTAGCCTTGATTTTATCACGGGACTATCTGGAAATCAAAATTTAAATGACTCAATAATAGTAGTTGTTGATAAATTAAGTAAAGCAAATCATTTTATACCTATAAAAACCACTTATAAAGCCACAAATATTCCTGATATCTTCTTAAAACAAATATATCGGTTACATGGAATACCGAAGTTGATAATTTCAGACAGAGACCCTAAGTTTACAGGAAACTTTTGGAAGTATTTGTTTAAAAGATTAAATACTAAATTAAACTTTAATACTTATTTCCATCCTCAAACAAATGGATAGACTGAAAGAGTAAATCAAGTATTACACGATCTGCTCAGAATGTATGTAAAGGAGCAGCGAGGTAAATGGAAAGATTACTTACACCTAGTAGAATTTGCTTACAATAATAATTATCAAGCCTTAGCTAGATATATTCCTTTTAAAATTTTGTATGGCAGAAAATGTAATAACCCCATCTCTTGGAGTAATCAAGTTCAGAGGCTAGTATTAGGACCTGAATTATTAAAAGACATGGATTTAATTGTAAAACAGGTACAAGGTAACTTGAAAGTTGCACAAGATCGATAGAAAATCCAAGCAGATCTTAAATGAACTCCAAAGGAGTTCCAGGTAAGTAAACATGTTTTTATTAAGGTGAGACCTAAAAAGAGTTCTGTGAGGTTAGGTAGTTGTGCTAAGCTAGCACCCCAATATTGTGCTTATTTTGAAATACTTTGTAGGATAGGACAGGTAGCATATCAGTTAGCTTTACCACCAAACTTAAGAGTTCACAATGTTTTTCATATTTCTGTATTAAAAAAATATGTACATTATGCTACTCACATTATTAACTGGAATGATCTGCAGGTGGAACCCAAAGGAGATTTTCTGGTAGAACCGGATTATATCCTTGAAAGGAAGGAGATATCACTTCGGAATTGCACCATTGGTCACGTGAAGGTTCAATGGAAGCACTTTAGTCCAGAAGAACAAACCTAGGAATTGGATGCATATCCAAATCTATTTCAGGAAAATTCTGAGGACGAGGAATAAATAACATCGAGGACGATGTTATAAATTAAGTGGTTGTATATGTCACATGCCCCAATTTGGAAACCAAAGTTATGTTATTGAGTAACATTATGTTATTTTTATGTTAAAGTTTGTAATTAATGACCAAGTGGGGTCAAGAATAATTTAATGTATTGTAGAATATTTTATTAATAAATAAATAAAAGATGAGACAACAACTTAGAGAAAACTGTTAAATGAGTGTTTACTTGTCACTTGGTAGAGGAGGCTGGGTTGAGAGTATATTGACAAGTGGAAGCATCCTCAAACTCCTTCTGGCTCTTGCAAGTGGCAACTTCCCTATATTTGTGGTCATGATCCCCCAAGAAAGTGGAACATGAGCAGGTGGCTTATTAAGTAAGAACTAACCCAGAAGACCTAGAAATTCATATAAAACTTCCCATTGAAGAGAACTGAGGCTGCTCATTCTGGATTTGTGATCATTCTTGAGTGAATGAAGCGCACATGAGAAATTCGATGGAGGGGACTAGATGAAATGAGTTTGATGGGCTAAGTGCTGAAGATTGAACTTGTGCAGCTATTCTAAGCTGAAGTTCTTACTACTGTAAGCAGGACTGAGTTACTTCTCAATACTCAGTAGAGTTACAGAGGATCTCAATACTACATCTCTCACCCAATACTCTACGAGGACTAGGAGATAGTCTCAAACGTCGCGAGAAATTGCAGACTAGATTTTCTACAGTAGTTGCTTGGGAGGAATAGCCTCCTTAAGTTGTTGTCACATCATAACCACTTATACTATGAAATGAGAACTTTATACTATGAACGAGAACTCTAGGCATAAAAACGATGATTTTTGCAAAAAAAACACCAATTTAACAGCCCCAAATAGAAAAGTGTTGATACCGGTATACACGTTTTTTTTTCGAGGATAAAAATAGTGCCATGGCCTAAACATCCCATATTGTTGTTTACAAAAACTTTAAAATCATCCTCTAGGTTGGAAAAATAATTTTTTCTCCAAAAGATAAATTAGAGCTTTTTGAAAATTTGCATATTAAACAAACAATAATATTTCATAAATAATTTCACCACTCTAACCATATAAAACAATATAAATTATGATGTCATTCATAATGAAATCATATATTAGACCATACAAGAACAAATGATTCATATAAATATTCAGAATCTCCTTCAAAGTTTCAATTACAAACATCATACTAATAAAAAACATCTAAAATGTTTCATTTGAAGTTATCAGAAACACCTATTGATAATAGAGAAGAATATGGGTCATCTACCTCTTGGTTTAGGAGACTCCCATCTTGCAACATTTTTTAACATTACAAAGACAATAATTTAACATAGAATTAGTATAAAAAATAATACTTTTAATTTTTTTCATCCTTTAAAAAAACAAATAGAGTCTTAAATCGTTTCAATCGCTCTAACTAAATCTTAGTAACTAACATACAGTGATTAGGTTATAGAAAAATATAAAATTTAAATTCTACAAGCTTCTGAAGTTATATTAAAAGCAATAAAACATTAACTATAACCCAATTGGGTAAGAAACATATGGTAGGAGAGGTCTAAAAGAATATACAACTTAAATAAAATTAATGACTAGCACATTAATTATAACACAACTTACTAAGTAATATATTGTGAGAAATTATAGCATAACTTTTTCTAATAGAGATATAACTTAATTAAAATTAAGAGATAACACATTAATTATAACACAACTTATTAAGTAATATATGGTGGGACATTATAATATAATATAACTTGTAAGTAGTAATACAGTTATTTAATTTTTTGTTATGAATAATGATAAATGACAAGTAAAGTGTCACAAAACAAACAAATAAAAAAATTATTTGTTATTTATTTTTAGTATTAAAATTTGTATACTTATTTATTATTGATTTATAAAAACAAAAGAATTTTATACTTATTTTTTATTGATTTATAAAAACAAAAACATTTTATAGTTATTTATTTTTTATTTATAAAAAAAAACATTCTATACTTATCTATTATTAATTTATAAAAACAAAAAGATATACACTAAGACACCAAACTTATTTCCTATGGAGGAACAAGAAATGGCACCAAAATTCAAATGACCAACAACATGAACTTTATTAAAAAATATTTGAAAAGTATTTAAAAAAAACTCTTTAATATCAAATACTTTGTACGGGTGTAAATATCAAATACTTTTTAAATAATTATTACAATCATCAAAGTTAAAGAAAAGGTTAAGACAGGTTTGGAGAACCATCGAATTTACGCGTTTGTTTCCAAATTCTAACACGGTCTCCAATGGACATCGATTCACAGAAGAAGAAAAAAATGTGCCCATTTTTCACATAACTATTGTACCTCAATGGCGCTTTCGAGTTGTCTATAGTTGCGATGTTCTTCCTACCATCTTGCGAACAATTATTCTATTTTGCTGCACACAAAAATGGAAATTATTATGTTCCATTTTGTAGTTTAACAAGTTCCATATTGTTGAGAAGCCAGAGACAGCACTGTCTACATTTCCCAACGATGCTTGTAACATCAACCGAAAGAAAGGTTTAGAAAAATGCGTGCTCGCTCCATATTTTCTAGCAGACGATCCTAAGAAGTTTCTCTTGGTACAGAGAGTGTTCCGAAATGAATTTAACAACAACTCTTCTCTTGATCATTTCAAGTTGGAAATTTTGTGAATTACAAACTATTATTCCTATCTTTGTTTCCATAGGCAATAACCCGCACAGACTTTCTTCGTGGATAGCTTCGCAAGCTTTGGCCATTGCCGCAAGAGACCCTTACATCCATTATTGTTGTGAAGCTGTGAATATTGTGTTGTACTATAAATCTGAATATCTGATGCTTAGAAGTTAGAACAAAATAATGAGATGTAATATAACACTTAGTAGGATGCCTCGAAGCCACAAAACTAAATGACGTATTTCAAAGCCAGTAGTTTGCTTGCAGGAAATTGTAACTATGTTTGCATCGTAATTTCTACCCCGGCATGCTAAGAAACTCTGATGTGGACAATGATCCACGAAACTGCGCAGGCCCCTTATTGACGCTTACTTAACACAAGACTGTATAATGTACTTATAATCAAGGTTACTGCCATTATTCACCGCTCTAACAAGATCAAATTTATACATCTATCTGCATAGGATTTCCTGGTTTCGTGAAGTTTGAGTAGTCGTTCGATACCTTGGCACAGGTAAGAAGGAATGGACCTGGGTGCATTTTCATTCGTCCATATGGTTTCAAATTATGATCAATTAATTATCTCTGTCATATTCGGTTGGATCTACAGCTTGGTTTGGTTTTCCTCCCTAGCACCCCATGCGGTCCACTTCCCCATGGCCTCTTCCTCCCCTTAATGCCAGGGCTGAGGAGGTGGGAGGAAGAGGCTGTGAAGGAGGCCTTAATGCCAGGCCGGAAGAGGTGGAAGGGAAGAGGAGATGGAGGGTTCGTTGGGAAGGGATCCTGGCGTTGGGTGGGAGGATGCGAAGAAGGAGAAGGAACGGGTGGAGGTGGCGCTAGGTCGAAGGTGGAGGTGGAGGAAGGAAGGGAGGGGAGGTTGAGGCAGAGGTGGAGGGAGCATGTCGTGGAGGAAACCTATTTAGGTAGGTTAATTTTTTATAATTTTTTTTGAATATAATGTTTTTATATGAATTCATAAAACATATGGAATAAGATGATATTGTATTTACTCATAAATTATATGGAATGGGATAATGATTAGTGGGATCCATGATTTGGTGAAGTGGATAATGAATTTCAATCAAAGAGTGGTTAGGCATAGCCATGCCTCTTATGTTACACAACTAACAACATTAATAATGACTTTGTTGTTTGATGTATGTGGTTTTCAGAGAGTAAGTTCAAATAAGCCATAAAATTAGATTTTTAAAATACAAAATTAATTAAGAATTAACCAAACTATAATGTTTATCACTCAACTTTAAAATTGAAATGGGGAATTACTCTCTAACAACAATCCAACAACACAACCCATAGAACTTTACACTTACACATTTTAAATATCTAAATATTTTCGTAATATTATAAAAATATTTTTCCATAAAAACAACTTTACAAAATATGATACCTGCTAATAAAAAAGGTCTTAACCCATAAAAATCTACTTAAAACATTAGCTCCTTAAGATTAAATTCACCTTCAAAGGTCATATGATTTTGCATGAGTTATTACATGGTTTTGTAAGATTTTGAATAATTGATGACCACTTAAAATAGAGTTACAAAGTTGAATTTTTTTTGTTTGGTTTATTTTTTAATATATTGTGTTAGTGCTTTTAATGTCCTATGTGTATTTTATTATTTTCATTACTCTACTATTTGTGTTTTTATTTCTCATATTAATATTAATGTTGTTGCAACTATTTCTTTTTACAAGGTTTATTATGAATCTTAAGCATAATCTTATAAAAGTATTACTTTTAAACTCCTTTGAAATAATATAGAAACTTTATTTTTACATTATTATTGTTTAAATGAGGTTATATGGCATAGCATTAACATTTCATTACTTATCGTGGTCAATCATAGTTAACCATTTTTTAACATGGTTAATCTTAGATGAATGTCTTGAACAATGCAACCATGTTCAGCATACTCAAGCCACATTTAAGCACACTAAAGTGTTTCATAACCATATTAAGATGTTTCAATACAACATAATGCTTCAAGAATACCACATTGTAATGCAACATAATTGTTAATATGCATAATTCTCACAAGTAATTATATATAAAAGAACATTGCAATGTGGCATATCCATAGTAGACCATCACAACCAACATATTTCAAGGGTAAATTAAAAACAAGGAAGCAATTTTATTGGTAATATATTTGCACTATATTATCAAGTTATTGAATTTATAAATCAGTTATATTTATTGATAAGTTAATTTTTATTTGTTACAAGGAGAAGCCTAATATTCGTAGCTCCATTTCTGAATGATATTGAAAACATACATCTTGCAACTTGGACAAAAGATGAGACTTATGCATCTCTTTTAATCAATGAAAAGAGTGAAGGAAATTGTAGTCATATGTTGACTAATAATGCTTCGTTAAAAAATTGACATATGAAGAAAGGGATTTCAAAGGAGTAACTGTAAACATATGTCCAAATCTACAAGCATTGATTAATTATGTCATAGTTCTATTTTCAATAGAAGGAGATTGGGTCTTAGATTTGTTCTCGAGTTCAACTCAAATTTCAAATATTACATATGGAAACATATTTCAAGTTTTTTTTTTTTTTTTATTCATTAATTTTTTTTAAAGTATGCCTCTTTAAGCTATTTGACTTTAACTATTTTTTTCTTTTTGGTGATTATGTACAACAATAGGATGCTCATTACAAAAAGGAAGAAATTGCATATCCATTGATAATGATCCACTAGAATCAAATTACATTAAACAAATAATTAATGTTATTCAAGTTTTTCCACATGAATTGCAAGGAGTTTGTTTGCAGAAAGGGGAGTATAGTGAAATGCTTGTGGTGAAGATGTCAAAAGAGACTCAAAACCCATTAGGAGGGTTGTTTGGAAAGGAGCACTTTGGGAATATTGGAGACATAGAACACCCAATGGAAGAGGACATTGCTGTCCTTGAGGAAAGCCAAGCTCTAGAAAATTCCAAATTCGATGGAGAATTTGGCCTCCATGATATTGTTCATTAGTTTAATCTTGAAGAAAATGTTAAATTTGACAACTCTTTGATAAGATATATTAGTACTATTATGACTTTCATATTTTATTTTAGAAATAAAATTTCTATATATATTGTTTTTAATATGTTATTTACAAATATATGGTATATTTTTTAATCAATTTATGTGAATCTTAACATTTTGGAATATAGTGTGAAATAATATCATTTTTATACAAAAAATCTATGAAAATCCATTGAAAATTGCTGTAAATGTCTTCATTTTCTATAATTTCTTAGAATTTTGTCAATAAAATAGTCTTATTTTTCCTATAAAAATGTCTTATTTTAAAGAAAAAATTGCAAAATTTATATGTTTTTCAATATAAATTGCTTCTAAATGTATATTATTTTGGTAAATGTCTAAAAAATACACTTGAAAATAGAAAGTAATAATATTTTAAGACAAAGATGATTCAAAGGCCCAAAAAAAGCCTTAAAATGAAAATGTGTCATACTAGTATCAACCCTTTTTAAATGGAGGTAAAAATAGCTACTAAAATTAGTAGAGAGAAAAACTAGAACTATGTAAGTTTCATAGTATAAGTGGTTTCATCTATTTGACACTTTCTACTTGTTTACGTTTAGTTATTATTTTATTTACTATTTCTTAAAAGTTTAAGATTTTATCAAGATTAGTATATTGTTATTTTATCATTGTTAATGGTAAAGAAAGAACATTTGTTTATACTATGAAAGTTAGTGATTAGTTAGATTATGATAAAACAGTAGAAATATTGCTAAGTTGATTGATAGATAGGAAAATTACAAAAAAAATTTCAATCCTTTTAGAAGGGAGTACTCTAGTACAAAAGGTATGCTTAATTTAGATAAGTAGATTTCAATAACTTTGAATGGAGATGTCAATAAATTACTTCTACCGGTTTTTATGTAATTTAAATAATAAGCACAAGTATGTAGAATATTTACAAAATCAAAACTAGTAAAACACATAATATAAAGTCAATAAGTAAACTTAAATAAATAGTCTAAGAACATTAAAATATTTACTTAGGGTTTAACCTAGTACATAATATTTTAGGTTATTTAATTACCTAGTTAGTCATACATTTAAACTAGATTTACTATCAACAAGAGGTACTAACGTTGCAAAACTCTAGAAATATCTAGGATTTACAAGAGATGGATATTATCACACTAGGGTAAAAATTCACATTTTATTTTATAATATATAAACCCAACAGAGCTTTTCCAGAATTTACTAGAGTAATAATTAATTTTTACTGCTAGTAAAATAATTATATAACTATAAATTATTCAAATATAATATTTTAACAAGAAACATAATATCTTATTAATCTAGTAACTCTCTACATCAAAGAAGTAAATAATAATAAATATTTACGAGAAGTCATTTGTACCTAAATTTAAACCAAATTGAAATAATGTTGAACACAACACTAAGGGGAAACTAAACTAAACAAGTATAATATGGCGTGTGGCCTTTTATATTATTTGTCTAGACTTTAAATCCTCAGAAAAAATGACTTCTTCAAGTCTAAAAAGAAGTCACAAAAACAAAATTTTACAACTATAAATTACAATACTGAAAAAGCCTTCAACTGTTTCAAGAAATGTTAAAATTACGGCCATTATTTTCTTTGTAAAAAGAAAACCAAATTGAATCTTAAAGAAACCACCGAGTGGTTGGGCAGTATAGTCACGGTTTAGAGCCGATCATTTCAGACCGAGAAGGCTCAAACAAAACCATGAAGTCATGGTTGCAGTAGCCATAACCTTTCTTTACAATAGTCTCTAGGGCTTTTGAAAACTTATCAAATAAAAGAATAATAGCATAATCAATAACCATGGCTGATTCATCGACCAACACACACGGCGATGCTTCTATTCTTTCCCCCATACTTATGTGCAGGAAAAACCCTTAGATCTCATCTAGGCTTACCACGAGAATGGTTTTGCTGACGACTGAGGGTATTTTTTTTTCAAGCTTCACGTCCAAGTCTGGACAAACCTAAACATAGAAAAGAGTATTGTTGTTAGTTATTTTCTTAAAACAATAATGAAAACCATGTTAATTATTAAACTGAAAGGAATTTAGGGATTTTACCTTGTAAGCTATGCAGTGGTGAAGTTGTGGAAGCCACCTAAGCCGAGCTTGAAGGCACATTGGAGAAGGTAAAGCCCTCAAAACGTGATTGAAATGCAGCAAAACCCAAGCCACCAACAAGAAGGGATAAAACCACGAGGAGGAATCAAACAAGTAAAAGGCATATGCAACTCTTCACTTTAGAAATTCTGGTCAACTTTGCTTAGTAAGAAAACCCGTGACAGTCACTCAAGACAGAGACAAAAATAGTTCCAACACTCAAATACCTCTTTGACAATCAACAGGCCTCTAAACAACAGTATTTTACCAACCATACACAAGCTAAAGGGGGTATGAAGGACTGTTGCTTATCTCTATGGAGGTTTAAATAGAAACCATGCCACCCACAAGCTCCCAGCTCTGCTGCTCTTCAGCCAAAAGAACCCTTTACAATGCGGATATAGTGTTTGGACAACTATTTTTAAGTTAACAAACCTATTTGCTTAATTACCTACCATGTGTCCCCAAATATTAACACATTGGTGGTTTTAAACTATAGTCAATTATATTGATTTCCAATCTGCAAAAATCTTTGTGAAGGAAAGTCAAAACCATATCATGATTATGCTTTTTACAGATAATGTTGTTTTTCCTTGTTACTCGATTTCCTAGTTTTAAAAACTATAAGATAAACAAAATAGTGTTGCCTTGCTATTTTTCTTTTAGGCAAGTTAGAGTAATTACTTTCTCACAATGGTTTTTTATAGAATATAAATAACTACACTTATAATAGTAAAACATCATTGAAAGGGGTAATCTAATCCTTTCTTGAAGTATTTCACATAGAACTTGGAGATAGAAAGTAATTTCTTATATTTATGAAATTATTTTTATATGGGGTATAACTATAGCACAAGCAATTACAATATGCTCTCTAATACATACGATGATAACAATACATTAAGAAATTTAGAATTTATAAAGGTGTAATTGAAAGTTTAATTAAAGCTAAGAGGATATACTGGGGAACTAGGTGAGAAGACATGGTTTAGTGTTTAGAAAGTTACTATAGTAGAGTTTTAAAGGTTAAGAAAGAATTTAATCGAACATGAATGATACCTTAGACCAATTTGTACAACAATGTGTAGTTGGAAATACAAGTACGTGTAACCTATATACTCTTTTATAAGAGTCTCATTTGTAAACTAATGCCTGATTGTTGACAAAGGAAATTTAAGAGTCAAGATAGATAATCTATCTATTATGATAACACCTAATTATAAAAACCCTTGGGCAAGGGTCATTATTTCAATACTTTTAACAAGTATAGTGATTTTTTTAAAAGAGTATCTCATACAAAACAAAGTTTTATAAACAAGAAAAATAAGTAATAGTTCAACAACATATAGTATTTTAATGTTTACAAAGTAATTATGATTGAATACAAATAGAACCATACTCCAATTGCTATACGACATATATGTAATTATAGGCATATGCATGCGAAACATATCTTTTCTTTTATAAAAAAATTAGATCATAAATTCTTATGAGCAGAAGTAGAAGTGGTCTTTAGAAGTGTTTTTAAACATTTCATATTGAAAAATTTAAGCAAATGGTACAAAAAAACTACATGATGAATTAATTAGATTCCATTTTGGTGGTAAAATGAACATGCTTATAACCCATCCTTCCACAGTTTTGTTTTACTACTTTTATGCAGTTTGATGACTCTATCAATGTCAACATTGCCTCTTACAAGGTCAAGCTGCAAACAAACATTTTAAGTTACTAGCATTTTATCCTGTGCTAGTGGAGTATGTTTCTTGATCTCGATAATTTAGTGGAACAAACTGCTTATGTGTTAGAACTTGTAAAAGAACCATCATTCCACTCTGTTAGCCTAAGTAAGCCTTGATCACATCTAAGATTATTTCCTTTTTGAAAAAATAATACAATAACACACTTAGAATTATCTAAGATGCAGATTTCTGTTCTCACTTTCTGAAAAACACAAACTCACAAATTGCTATGTTTAACGTTACTAACATAGTATTTTTAAGATAAGCCATTAAGTTATATACAACCAAAGAAAAGAAATGCTCTTTGTTATTCTTAATTGTTTAAATATCAGCTAACAGTTAATGGTTCATTAGCAACGACATCTTGACTTTTTATGTTACATGAAAAATTTTAAATTTTTACCAATTTTTGAGTTATTACACAAACATCTCATGAATTATGTGCTTTAGGGTCCGCGCCCAACCCATGAAATAATATATATATATAACATATGCATTTAGATTATACCCAATATATCAAACAAATCATCATTCTCATGTGCAGTCTGGTATTATTCCCAATATACAAAATATAACATCAAAACAACATCACATGGAATGGGACTTATTCCCATAAATGTAAGGTCAAAAATTTAGGATATTACAATGTGGTCGCTCTTCCACCATATGTGAATTTGTAAATGATGTGGTGCCTCCTCCACCTCTTTTTTCTCGACGCAAATGAGATGCAAAATAATGACAACTAAACTCACGCAAAAACAAACATAGTGACACAATTATATACAAACAAAACGTTACACAAAGAGCTCCTCGAAGAGTTGAGTTTTGTGGATATCTTGGCCTTCTACATTGTCGTGGAAGCCACTCCTCGAAGTGTTGTACTATGATGGATTATCTTGTAGGATGCACCCTTCCTCTTCATAACCAGTAAAGAATTTATGTATATTGATAATTAAAAGTTTCCCATTTCTGCAATCCATGACAAAAACTTGGTTAATTTAGATCTTTCATCTTTTTCTCCTTTGTCTCCCTTTTCTCCCTCAAATCCCTCCACGTGACCATTATCTCCTAACTTGGGCCTTTTGTATTATCCAAAACATTTTGGACAATCACACGCTCACCTCTTCTCAAATGTTCCTTAAAACGCTGAGAAGTCTTTCCATCCTTAATGGTTGGGTAATACAAATAGTTGTCATTACTATTCTCCTTCTCAGCCGGTATTCTTAGTTTATCATAATTAATTGGCTTCAAACAAAATTGATAATTATGCCCTTGTGAATCTCTCATTTTGTTGGAAATTGAGCATTCTTTAAAATGTATTTTTCCTTTCCCAAAATGTTTGCAACACAATCTTGACCTAATGACATGCACTTTAATATTAACAATACATCGAGTTATCATGGTCCTCTACCTCAACTTCTTTCTTTGTTGAATCATCTCTAGTTTGTGACTGCCCCCTTAATTATCGAAAGAAAGCACTACACAAATCATATTTACACAAATCATATTTACAAATGTCACAGTTTTCATGAAGAATTACCATATACAAAGCCTTTTTACAAAAAAATCCCGAGGTCATAGTGGAGAGATTCATTGGATTCGATAGGGTACCTTTTCTGAAAGAAGTGATTTACAGCAAGCTCCCTGTGGTAGATAAGATTCAACTTGAAAAACATGAGGAAATCAATTTTTAGGCTACAATTCAGAGTAAGTATAAGACCTCGAGAATCCTAAGGTTGCTGTTAAACTTTGGGAATGCCACTTATGTGAAAAATGCAAAAAATTGAGTTCACATAAACTTGGGACATTTGTCACATAAATTGTTAAACTTATTGGCACTACGACCTTGAGTTCATATGCGACAAATGCCTCAAGTGGGGAATGCCACTTGGGGAATACCACTTATGTTTGGAATTTATGACATAAGTGGCATTACCCATGTTTAAAAACAACCTCACAAATCTCCAAATATTGTAGTCTCTTACTCTAAATCCTAGCCTCAAAATCGAGTTCCTTCTCATCTTCACGTTGAATCTTATCTAGCACAGGGAGCCCGCTGTAGATCACTTTTTTCGGAAAAGGGACCCACAGGATTTTTCTATAAATAGGTTTTGTATATGGTCAATCTTCATTTGTAAGCATGATTTCTATATTTCTTGTTTTCGAGAACTAAGGGGGAAGTCACAGACTAGAGATGATTCAACAAAGAGACAAGTTGAGGTAGAGGATATGATAGCTACAATGGGTTGTTAAAATTAAAGTGCAAGTTGTTAGGTCGATATTGGGTTGCAAACATTCTCGAAAAGGAAAAAGGTTGAGATTCGGTTGCAAACATTTTGGAAAAGGTAAAAAACATTGTCATGAATGGTCAGTTTCCAACGGATATGTCAAATTCACAGGATCATAATTGTCAATTGTATTTGAAGCTAATTAATTCTTATAAGTTAAGCAGAAAAGTTGACAGGAATAATGGCAACGACAACTATTTGTATTACCCCAACTGTTAAAGGATGTCAAGGATGGCAAGACTGCTGAGCATTTTAAGGAACATTTGAGAAGAGGTGAGCCTGTGATTGTCTGAAATGTTCTCTATAATAAAAAAAGGCCTAAGTTTGGAGATAATGGTCATGTGTTAGGATTTCAAGGAGAAAAGGGATTACAAGGAAAAAAAGGAGAAAAATCCAAAAGAAGTTTTTGTCATGGATTGCCGAAATGGGAAACTTTTGAGTATTAGCTCACATAAATTATTTATTGCTTATGAAGAGGAAGGACGCAACCTACAAGATAATCCATCATAGTCGTTGTGGAAGTTGAAGGATTGGATTCCCACACAACACTTCGAGGAGCGGATTCCACGACCTTGTTGAAGGAAATGTAGAAGGCCAAGATATTCACAAAGCTCAACTGACACGAGGAAATGTAGAAGGCCAAGAGATCCACAAATCTCAACGGACGCGATGAATTAAATGCATAAGGCCAAGAGATTCACAAAACAACATTCATGTTCGATGATAACCGTGGAGGTTCTTCTTTCGCCAGAAGGATGGGATTGGCGTCTGTTAAAAACCTACTTAATTACTGGAAGTTGCCTTACGGGTGGGTAACACTATTCATTCGACCATGTTCGTTGAAATATATTTGAACAAACTGTAAATCTCCATTTCACTAGGGAAATATTCAAAATGTTATAAGATTTGGTTTTTTTTTATCAACTAAAAACAAAGCAGATTTGTATTTGTTAGAGTTTCAACTTAAAATCAAGTTTTTCTTTCACAAAGAAAAACATTAATCATTGGTTTTGTTTGAGTTTCAACTTAAAACCAACTTTTTCTTTCATTAACCAAAACATTAATCATGTATATTCCACCATTTGTTTTTAAGCTCTCAGCTATTTCTCTTTCAATTTGTTTTAAAATTAGTGATATGTCTCACATCTTCATCAATATCCAATCCTTTTAAAAATTATGATTTGGTACACATTTTCATCAACATCCATGACTACCTTTATTTCTTCTACTCTTTTCAAACTTTATTCCATAGATTTTGTTAATGACAATATTTTGTTAAATTTTTTTTAAAGCTATCTTAAGCTATATCTCTTATAGATTATTGAATGTCTTGTTCCTATATGACTTCAAGAATTTCCTTTGTCTCATCTACCCCTACTCTGCTATGGGAGTGGCATAAACTTGTAGCATAAACCTCAAATTTATTATATAAATGTGTCCATCCTCATAGCTGATCTATTTTTCATTCATATAAATATTAAATTTGTGCTTTGTATAATCCACATAATATGCATTTAACATGTAAACACTTTCAAGTTTATTTTCCTCTTCTATGTCCTTCAAACCCATGGTTTCCTCAATCATTTTCATGGTGTCTACAACATTCAACACATCAAGTTGTGCTTCCACATTTGCAACAGTATTGTTTTTTAGTTCATTTGCACATAAGTATGTTTTCCAAATGCTTAGCATTAAAGTTGTACTCTCCTTCTCTTACTTTACCAACATAGTTATCTTCTTCATATGCTGCATTAATGTGGTTTCTTTCTTCTTCACTCGCAACTTATGCATGGCTGCAACCGTCTTCATTTTAAACTTTTTTCTCAATTTCACTTTCACATTGTGCAACATCAACAATGATGCCTTCTACCTTCATCGTACTTGCATAGTAAACATAATTGTCAAACATATCAATTGTCTTAATGATTAAGCTCTTCAATAGCTCTTCTTCCTAAACATCCTAGCTTAAATATGAGATACAACTATTACCTTAACTCCAATGATTCTACAACTATTAGCTTAAATTCAACTCTAATCACCTAGGATTAGTCCAATTGCATTTGGCATCTAGGAGTCTAGCTAATGGGTGTCATGTAAGAGTAGAACTCCTAATAACATCCTTCGAGCTCCTAGTAAACTCCTTCAAACTCCTAATAATTAGGCCGAAAGAGGTATATATCTTAGAATTTTAGGGTGGACTACCATCTATGTTTTTTATCTATGGACGAGAATGAGCCAAGTGTACTAACTAGTTTCATTATATGGGCATCGTTCAAAATTCATAATTAACAATTATAAAAAAATTTAAAATAGATTATGTGATAATTCTAATTGTGACAGTTGGAAATAAATAAATAAATAAATAATCGCTCATGCTATAACTCTACTTAACCGCATGGTAATGTTATAAGTGAACTACATTTGGCATCTAAGAGTAGAGCTAATGTGCAGTTAATGTAAAACTTGAACTCCTAATAAGATCGTCCCAGCTGTTAATAAACTCCTCCAAAAATTTGAAGTACATGTTCATACAATATAATTAAATTGAACATGAAAGGTTAGAACTATTTTTTAACATTGGAAATGTTTATTAACAACCATGTGAAGTTGAGAATCCAATGGATAAATTCTTGAAAAGTGAGTTCAACTCTTTCTTAAGTGGTGTTAACTTGTTTGTTAAATGGTGTTAAGCTAACTCGATCATGGATCGCTATTACCGCATGGATAAGTTTCCTGAAGGGCATGTTCAATCCGCTTGAAGGGCATGTTCAACTATTTGTTAAGTTATGTTACTATTTGTTACTTGTTATGTTACTCGGATTAAAACATGGATCAATCACTGTTAGCACATGGATCAGTCTTTGGAAGAGTGAGCTCAACTGTTCGTTAAGCGATGTTAAACTAAATAGAGCTTTCGTGGTAGGTTTGTTGAGTGGAGCACCAATGGGAATTCTTCATGGTCGGAAAGGCGTCAATATTTGGATGAATTGTCCCACAGTTAGGATCTCATTTGGTGTTATTGAACGTTGGTGCAGATAAAATTGTCGATGCAAAGAACCAAGATATTGCAGAAGATGAACACAAGCTGATTGAGGTGACTACCTAAGTGCTGGATATTCCATCGGCAACAACACATTGTTATTGTCAGAATCCTCCTGTACCCCGACTATGCCACCAGAACTCTCGATCTGTAGCTGCATACAATCTGGATTTGATGTTGGTATTGCAGCATTTTGTATACTGTATGTCGAAGTACTGCGCACACGCCAAGATTCATCCATCAGCCAGGAATTTGGATTTGAAGTTGGAATTGCAGCAGCATCTTGTATAGTGCCGGCCGGAGTACTGAACTCACGTAGAGGCCCATGCCAGAAAGATGCAGTACCTTTATCTGCAGCCGCTAACATATAACCCCTCGATTCCCAATTATGAATCTGCTTATTATCATTGTTCATGTGATAATCGTCGTGTAACCCGGCTACCCCGCGAGCTCTCTATATATGTAGCGGCATAGAATCTGGATTTGAGGTAGGTATTGTACTCGTGTAAAGACTCATCCATCAACGAGGAACTGGAAATACCACGAACTGATGCTGCTGATGGATTACTAATCCATGGTTGCCAATGCTGAGTCTGCCGATCCATCAACGAGGAACTGGAAATACCACGGACTGATTCTGCCGATGGATTACTAATCCATGGTTGCCAATGCTGAGTCTGCCGATTAATGTTATTCATAGTCTGTTGTTGATATTCTTGTATCTCTGCTCGTGGTTGGTGTGCGCTACTACCAACGGCTATAATGCTACCTGCAGCACGGACCACCGCCTTTATCCGTTGCTTCACTTGGAATGCAGGTACTACTGGGAAATCAACATTAATAGTAGAATCGAACATACCTATATTGGATGAGCTCATTGGAGTTGAAGGAGCACCGGATGTGGCAGCTAGGACTGCGGGCCATGCTTCCATTCCCTCTACAGCTGGACGATGAGGGTGTGGGAATGGGAATGGAAGCATGGCCCGCAGTCCTAGAATTCCCACACATTCCCATTCCCACACCCTCATCGTCCGGCTGTAGAGGGCCCGTTATAGCAGTTGGTAGCAGCGCACACCAACCACGAGCAGAGATACAAGAATATCAACAACAGACTATGAATAACATTAATCGGCAGACTCAGAATTGGCAACCATGGATTAGTAATCCATCCGCAGAAACCGTTCGTGGTATTTCCAGTTCCTCGTTAATGGATCGGCAGACTCAGCATTGATAACCATGGATTAGAAATCCATCAGCAGCATCAGTTCGTGGTATTTCCAGTTCCTCGTTGATGGATGAGTCTTTACACGAGTACAGTACCTACCTCAAATCCAGATTCTATGCCGCTACATATCCAGAGAGCTCGCCGGGTAGCCGGGTTACACGACGATTATCACATGAACAATGATAATAAGCAGATTCATAATTGGGAATCAAGGGGTTATACGTTAGCGGCTGCAGATAAAAGGTATTGCATCTTTCTCGCCTGGGCCTCTACGTGAGTTCAGTACTCCGGCCGGCACTATACAAGATGCTGCTGCAATTCCAACTTCAAATCCAAATTCCTGGCTGATGGATGAATCTTGGCATGTGCGCAGCACTTCGGCAGACAGTATACAAAATGCTGCAATACGAACATCAAATCCAGATTGTATGCAGCTACAGATCGAGAGTTCTGGTGGCATAGTGGGGGTACAGGAGGATTCTGACAATGACAATGTGTTGTTGCCGATGGAATATCCAGCACTCAGGTACTCACCTCAGCATTGACGAAATTAATTTATTTGTAATCTGAATGCAGATGATGTTTATATTCTAAAACATATGAGAATGCACATCTATGATTTTCTATCTTTAGGTAACTCATATTTCCAACTGAATTCTTTTGGCAGCGCATATTTCCAAGTGAATGCTTTTGGCCACACATATTTTCAAGTGAATTAAGGTTTGGTGTTATTATATATAGATATAGGTTTTCATCCATACCACTCGTATTTCCAATTTTGTAATTTTTCACAAAGACCTAGGCAAGATAGGCCAAGGTCAATGAAAGACTGAATCACTAAAGATAATAGATAATGCATGTTGCAACATCAAGGAACAAAACATTTAATATTCAATTACTTTGATAAGATCAGTAATAATAGTGAAAAGTTAATATTGGGAGTTGCAGCAATGATATAATGTATATTGCAGCTTTGATTAATTGTGTGAGTAGTAATAAGCAGGTTGTGTGTTAAACGATTATGAAAATTAGTCCAGCGGGAAAATTTCATTCATGGCTAGGTTGTTGGTAATGTTATTTTGCAAATTTTTATATACAATTTTATGGAATAATTTATTTTTAAAGTTTTCCAGCCCAAAATTGGTTGTCAAATATATTACAATGTCTTTTGCAAACTTTGCAAAGAATTAGTTTGTATTTTAAATGATAATTGCAACGGAAAAATTTGAATATGTTACATCATGGTTGGTCCAACTAAAACTGGAATATGTTACATCATGGTTGGTCCAACGAAAATTGGAAATAGATAGTTTGATTTATTTAATGCATCTTATATTTTGTAAAACAATCCTTAAAGTTTTATTAATGTGGACAAATTATTTGTTCATATTTCAAGAACCAACATGGGCATTGATTCCAACGGAGAAATTGCAGCATTAGCATGAGTGTAATAGTTCTAAATACCTTTGCCAAAATAAGTATTTCTGGACCATATGTCGGTAACGATCCAAATCTACTACTATAATCTTTAGATAATTTGATAAGCCTGTTCTTCTCTCAAAAAGGTCGTTTTTGGATGGAATGTTGAAATTTTACATGAATCATGACACTATATAGATCACTCGCTGCTTTTGTAGAATGTTAAATGAAAAGCATAATTGGAAATTCAGTCAAGTTATAACTTTAATGAAAAAAACAATCGAGGAAAGACTTTAATTGTGAACCATCTACATTCTAGAGGCTTATTTTCCACTCTAAAGCCATGTAAGTTGGAATGATTTACCACATCGACCCCGATAAGTGTAACATCTCATCAACATACTAATTATGAGTTAACACATTAAAAGAACTAATCATATTTCAAGTATAGTAATGTTAACCATTTTGGTGCATCATTTAATATTAAATGTTAGTGATCTTTTTATAATAATTACACTTTATTGAAAAATACAATTGTCTTTATAAAAGGTCCGTGGCACATGGTTAATACATCTTAGGAATTTATGTTTTAATTATGTATAATATTAAAAAGTATTAATATTTGTTTAAATAAATAAAATTATCTTTTATTAATATTTAATTATATTGAAATATATAATTATAAAACATGGAAAAAATATTAAAAGTAATTGGTAACTTATGGAAAAATAACTTGTAGCTAATGTAGATATAACTCTTAGCTAATACTAATAACAAATATCACATGTTACTAGCAACAACCATATTAATAATTAATAATATTTATAAGACTATAACATGGTTATAGAGATCTATTTTGACATATTCTTTAGAAAAAAAAAAACATTATCAATGTGTTAAATATATACCTTTTGGCTTATTCCAAACATATTAATCTTACTAATATGGTTTTTGCTAGTTAGAGTGTGTTGTTAAGCATTAGTCAAGATGTTAGACTATAGAATAGGACCATGAATCT
>LPNX011009702.1:62838-109551 GCA_001517045.1 Pseudotsuga menziesii
GAAGATTGCTCTCATTGTCATCTATGCGAGCATCATGGTTGCTTATTTGATACGAGGTGTAGCTGATAGTATCCTCCATTTTCTTTACATCCTTGGCCATTTCACGGTTATCCATAACACTTATGGAGAGAAGCTCATACATACGTCTCAGGTTTTTCTTGATGTCCGCCATTCCACCATTATCCCCTGCCTAAGCCATATAAACTTCCTCTGTCAACAAGGTTCGAGCTAGCTCAGACTGAACAGCTTGAACTGAATTGCCAACGAACTGAGACTGTTCGAGATTCCCAGGGACAAGTAAATTGTTGCAGAAGGTTCTGAGCACCAGCAATTCCTTCTTCAGCGATGATCCTTCACTTCCCCCAGTGGTGAGAGTGCCAATGCTTCCAGCCTCCCAACTAGTGAACCTACAGCCTATGACCGTGCTGCTTCTGTCGTTGTCTCTTTTACCAAGAATTCCAGACTGAGTGAGCAAAATAAATTTCTAATGCCAGTCGCTCCTTTACCACTGAGTAAATGAGGGGGAGCGCCTACCACGGGAGTTGCAAGCTCCCCTCTTCTATTCTTGAGACCGACAGCAAAATATATTGCAGAGTCTCTAGTAAACCAGAGCCGAGAGGCATAAGGGAGAGAACAGTCGACTTGCTACAATCAAAAGCCATGATATTTACCAAAACCGGAGCGCAATCGTGCGAGAGGGGGATGGAGATATCCCTGTATTGAATGGGATTTATGTTGACTGCCACCGAGGGAAGGAGGAGACAGAGGGGGAACCACGCGGCGAGAGGGCGAGGGAGGGAAGGACTGAGCCTTAAATGAAGGAGGAGGCCAGCTAAGATGTGACGTGGGGCATTGAAAAGAGGGAAGGGGCCTGCGCTTAATGGTGACGGGATGGCAGGTGGGAGGAGGGATAAGGAGTGAACGAGCGAGGCTAAGGAGAGGGGGAGAAACCCATGGGGAGGCCAAAGGCATAACCCCATGCTAAACTTGTATTTTGTGCTTTGATCCTTTCTATATATTTTCCCATTTGAATGCAAGGAGTAGGGACAAAAACTATCATTGCTTTGCATTATGGAACATGCTTGAATATGGAGGGATTCCCATTTTGCTTGAGATGACCTAGTTGAAGAGAGGCCCCCAAGTTGGCCAAGCTATCTGCTGCCGAATTATTGGATCTGAGAATGTGATATGGTTCATATGAGCTGTGCATAAGAAGCTTAACTTTGTTGCACAGACGGTGACATTTTACTGCTCCCTTAGAGTAGCCATTGATCAGTTTAGATATTACATGCTTAGAATCTCCAAAGATCAGGACCTTGTGATAATTTTTCCCCTGTAGAAGCTGCAAGCCTTGGAGGAGAGCTAACCACTCTGCTTCATTGTTGGTTAGAGTCCCTAATCCCCAAGCGAAATTTTGTTCTATTTGTCCTCCGGGATCCAATAGAATCCCCCCCGCTCCTGCCACCCCTGGGCTAAAAATATATTTAAGCAACGAAGAAATTTCCATTTCACTAAGACATATTTTATTTTAAATGTTATAGGATTTTATTTTTGAAGGGATATTATCACTATAATGAAGGTGATTAAATAGTGTTTATATAGTTTCAGATCAAATTGAAAGGAGGGAGCCAATGTTTGTAATTTAAATTTAAAATCACAGTTCTTTCATTAATAGATACATTCACTAAAGAAAAACTTACGAGGAAGCCCACCACACAAATGCTTGAAATGACAATTGAGCTTCACATCCCAAAAAAAAAAATGCTAAATGTTGAATTAACAATGGATATGGATTCGTTTTCTTATTTGGACTTCAAACTTTGTATTCCTTTTCTTATTCAAACTAAATGTTGAATTGAAGATCAATATGGATTCTGTTTTTTATTTGGACTTCAAACTTTGTGTTAGAAAATTTATTTTTTATTTTTCATCTTTATTTTCAATTTAATTTTCCTATTCTTTGATATACTTTTTCACATCTTCCCCTACTACAAGAATGACAAAAACTTAAAATTCATTATCAACTCCTAAGCTATACCTCCTTTTCATACACAAAGCACTAAAATTCATGTTTTATGTCATCTACATAATATTCATTTAAAATGTCGACCCTCTCAGGTTTTTTTCATTTTGTATGGACTTCAAATCTATTTATGATTCAATTATTTCCATTCTGTCTTCAACATTCAACATTACTATAGGTCATTTATCAAATTCTACTTCAACATTTGAACAAAGATTGTTGCTTCTCTTTTCATTGGCATCATCAAGTTTGATGTCCAAATCTTTGTCAATTATTAACAACATTTGAACAAACAATGTTTCTTCTCTTTTCATTTGCAGCATCAAGTTTGTTGTCTAAATCTTTGTCAATTCTTAACATTAGTGAAGTATGTTTGTTCACTTATTACGCTAGCATGGTTGTTGTCTTCATATGGATAACTAACATGGGTTCTTTCTTTTTAGGTGTAACTTCCACATGATTGCAACCTTCTTCATTTTTAACTTTGTTCTCAATTTTACTTTCATGTTTTGCAACATCAACAAGGTTTAATTTTCCATTGATTTTAACTGTATAGTAAAAATTACTAAGATGTCCAGAATGGTCGATTTCCTCCACGACCATGGCCTGCAAAAGTGGTTATTTCTTATCTTCTCCATGTCGTTTAGTTATTCATCATACATTACACTCATGCCTATCCTTTTCTTTTGGTTATTAACCATAAGTTACAACTATTGTTGTCCCCCTTTGTGATTCTTCATATTCTAAATTTATTAGACTCACAAACTACTAACTATTACCTATATCATCTACATGCTTAGAAACTCTCTCGTTCGATTCATTCAACTTTGCCAAACATCCTACTAGCATTGGAAAAGTAATTACAAGTAAAAGTCGGTTCAGATTGTGTCTATCTTTATACACTTGCAGCGAAGGGCGACTAGCAAATTGTTGACACTTTGATCTACTTGTAAATACCGCTGGAAATTTTTTGAAGACAAATTCTTACTAGAACCAAACCATACCTAGCCAGTCTGCTTTTCAATTTACAGTGAGCTTCTAAAGAAACTTACCCGGAGGAGGATCTGGGCTACTGCTGGATCGTTGCACGCATATGCGAATTCAGAAACGATGTGGTGCCTCTTCCACCTCTTACTGCTCGATGCAAATAAGATGCAAAGTACCGAGAAATAAACTCACGCAAAAACAAGCATAGTGACACAATTATATACAAACAAAACATGACACAGACAGCTCCACACTGAAAGACCAGACCAAACGAAAACGAAAGCAGCACTCTAAAAAGGACGCGACGATATTCACAATGCTCAACTGACGCGAGGAAATGGAGAAGGCCAAGAGATCCACAAAACTCAACGGACGCGACGAATTAAATGCAGAAGGCCAAGAGATTCAGAACGTCTGGAGGTTCTGCTTTCGCCTGAAGGCTGGGATTGACGTGTGTTAAAAACCTACTTAATGAATGGAAGTTGGCTTACGGCTCGGTAACACTATTCATTAGACGATGTTCGTTGAAATATATTTGAACAAAACTGTAAATCTCCATTTCAATAAGGAGATAGTTAATATATTTCAACAAACTGTAAATCTCCATTTCAATAAGGAAATATTCAAAATGTTATAATATTTGGATTTTTTCATTTTGAACTTAAAACCAAGCAGATTTGGATTTGTGTGAGTTTCAACGTAAAACCAAGTTTTGCTTTCATTAACCAAAACATTAACCATTAATCATTGGATTTGTTTGAGTTTCAACTTAAAACCCATGGATAGATTTGTTTGAGTTTCAACTTAAAACAAGTTTTGCTTTCATTAACCCAAACATTAATCATTTATATTGCACCATGTTTTTGGGGAGCTAGAATAATTCTGGGCCAGTTCTCTTTAATTTGTTTTAAAAATAGTGATATGTTTCACATCTTCGTCAACATCTATGAGTACCTTTATCTCTTCTACTATGTTCAAACTTTCTCCAATAAATTTTGTTAATAAAAAGGTTTTGTTAATTTCTTTCAAAGCTATCTTAAACTTTATCTCTTATAGCTTAATGAATGCCCTCTTTTTATATGACTTCTAGAATTTCGTGTATCGCATCTACCCCTACTCTGCTATGGAGTGGCATAAACCTCAACATTATTATAATGTGTCCATCCTCACAGCTGTTCTATTTTTCATACATATAGTCATGAAATTTATGCTTTGTGTGATCCACATAATATGCATTTAACATGTAAACACTTTCAAGTTTGTTTTCCACTTGTATGTCCTTCAAACCAATGTTTGTTTCAATCATTTTCTTCATGTCTACAACATTCAACACTACTATATAGACTCATCAGGTCTACAACATTCAACACTACTATATAGACTCTTCATAAAATTCATCAAGTTCTCCTTTGACATTTGCAACATCATTGGTTTTCTTTTCATTTGCACATAACCTTATTTTCCAAATCTTCATAAAATTTCACTTCAAGGTTATCATTTAAGTTGTACTCTTCTTCTCTTACTCTACTAACATAGTTATCTTCTTCATATGGTGCATTAATATAATGTCCCCAAAAACTGAAGAAAAAAAAATTATAGGCTGGTACAATCTACCTAGACAGAGCATTATTTTTCACACATAAAACCATCAAATTTATGCTTTGTGTGATCGACATAATATGCATTTAACATGTAAACACTTTCAGGTTTGTTTTCCACTTGTATGTCCTTCAAACCCATGTTTGCATAAATCATTTTCATCATGTCTACAACATTCAACACTACTATATAGACTCATCATGTCTACAACATTCAACACTACTATATAGACTCTTCATAAAATTCTTCAAGTTCTTCTTTGACATTTGCAACATCATTTGTTTTTTCTTCATTTGCACATACGTATGTTTTCGAAATTGTCATAAAATTTCACTTCAAGGCTATCATTTAAGTTGTACTCTTCTTCTCTTACTTTACCAATGTAGTTATCTTCTTCATATGGTGCATTAATGTAATGTCCCCAAAAACTGAATTTTTTTTTTTATAGGCTAGTAGAATCTACATAGACGGAACATTATTTGCTTCTGGAACTCTATCATACATTTCATGTACCACTATTTATCCATAACCTATTCTTATGCTCTGTCTTTTACTTTCAATTATTATTTTTAATGTATTTTACTTATGATGTCATACTATTGTTTACTAGTTTAGTATTATGTTTATACATTTGTCGCTTACGCATTGTCACTAGATTTATATGCTTTGTCCTTTCTGCATAGTCGCACTTGATAACTATCACATCCTAGCTTAACTTCATTTGTTGAAACAATGTGGGCAGAGTGGCGGGACTCATTCTCCCATGACAGTCTAAGAGGTAAAGTATTAATTGTTATGTAGGCTTACTTAGTTCAATCGAACTAAGGCATCTCATTTATTTACTTGCAAGTTTACCTCATGTAAAACGGCTTAGTAGAGGACTCGATCATTCCGAGCTTACATTGTGCTTACTGTTTAATATTACACTTCCTTACTACTTCGGATTTATAGCAAGGTAAGTGATATTCCATAAATTAACTAACCTAGATAATTAACTATTGGATACATGGAATTTAAACATTTATAATTCATGTCTATTTTATTTTAGTGATATCAACATATCTTCTTATCTCTATTTTCTAGGTTATAATCTTGGCTAGTATTTAAACTTAAGTTTTATTTAAGGTAATACTATCATGGCATATTGCTTATGTCATGGTTACTAAGCATTTGAGCTTAGGGAAAATTGCATTGTGCAAAGGATTCAAGCCTAGAGTCTACGTGATACATCCCACATAAAAGAACTTTGGTTATGCATCCTATGTAATATTATGTGACCTATGGTAATGCTTTAAGGTGGAGAAACTATAACGTAAGGTTGAACCATATGATAGCAAGGTTCAAAATTTTGTGTGGGAAGTGGAAATACATGACAATGCAATGAAACTAAAACTATGGAGAGTGGGTTTTGAAATCACGTTAATGGCCACCAGCTTGTGCATTTAATGATCTTCAAAATTGTGGCAAACTTCCCTTAGGATTGGATCACGATGGTTTGTGCAATTGTTTATCATTTGGGGTTTGTGTATTTTGGCTTTGCGCAGGGAGAAAACCATGGAGGCGACCTCCAGACTGTAAGGTATGCTTTGTCTGGGTTCATATGCCTGCACACTATTCTGGTTTAAGGTTCTTAACGTTAGGTATAATATTAGGGGGGAATTTTAGCCCAGTGGGATATTTTTCCATGTTTTTCTCTCAAAAAATATTCGCCATTTTGCATTTTTTGAAGCCCTGTTTTGCCCAATTTTGATGGGGTAAAAATTTTTCACCCTAAAAATTGCCAAATTATTATATAAATGATATAAAATCCTTGGAAATTAAAATATTTTTTGAAAAATATCGCCAATCATTTTATAGTTGGTGTTTTAAGAATTGATAATATTCACCAACATTTATACACCTTTAAATAAGTATGGTTCCTTAAAATCATCCCTCCTCAACGTGTCATACTTCTCATCCAGGCTTCAATTGTGTTTCCAGGTGCCAAAAGATAGTGAGGAGCAGCGTGGCTCCAACTTTTTCATGGTATTTCCTGTGAAGCCAAGGCGCAAGGTAAGCCTACTCAACAAGCGTAATCTTGTTTCCTCTCAACCTACCCATGTGTTGCTTCATCATTTGGGTTTGGGGCTTCTGTGTCAGGTTTGGAGTTTTCCTTCAGGATTATGATTACAGACTTGGAATTTATTATTTTGTTAAGGCATTTGAACCATGAATTAATCCTTAACCCATTCGGCTCTATGTAATTAAGTTTGGGTTGTAAAGTTACTTGGGTTGTTAAGAGCAAAATAGAAATGACTTGGGATTTTAGCACACTCTGTCTTCATTTATGTAAATCATATTTTAGTTTGGGCCTTTTCTCCATGGGCTGCACCATTTCTTTCCATGGGCATCAAATTTTCTTGCAATGGTGCCAGAGCTCATTGGCATGCTTGAGTAACCTGGTTCTCGATCATAAAAGATGACTCTGTAGCAAAATTGATACCCACTGGGTAAATGGATAAATGCTATGTAATACAATTTCCTTCTGCATTTTTATCAAGCATTGTATTTAATTTGAGCTGGGGTTTGTGAAAGGCATTCGCCTATTCTGATGATCTGTGTGTAATGTTGTTAACTAGCCTGGATATTTTATGTACTTGGACAACGTGGGTAAAGGCCATGCCGTAGAAGGCATAAGCCTTTCCCGTAATTCTATGATATCTTGTATGTTATTTTGGGTTAATGATTACCGGTGCTTATGTAATTTGGCCTGTGGAAAAATCATGGGTTGCAAACCCATGGGGACCAACACGTTTTGTAGGTTTAATGGATTGTGTAATGAAATTTTCTTGGCCGAGGCCATGTGGTATCTAGGGTCTTATGACCTCACTGTTAGCATATGCATTGTTATTTATATGGCATTCAATGTAAATGTAAATTGCAGCCCGCATACGTTAGTTGTATAGTGTGGCATGTGTAGAGATGTAAGCAATGGATTATATATAATGTTGATTCCTGTTTATTGGGTTATTTCATGGATTTTATATGTTTTAAGAACTAGCAGAGTGGTTATACGATTTGGAATATGGATTTTATATAGGATTATAGTGATAGGATATTGGACCACATGGATGGTCACGATATCTCCTCTGTTTGGATATTAAGGTGAGGAGTTGTATTTTAATTAATAAGAAGAGGCTGGGCTTGTATGCCCATAGGATTCGATTCCTATCCCTGTTTGCAATACATGGATTTATAATATGATTTCGATGTTGTTTAATATGTTATGTGTAATGTGTTGATGAGTTACGTAATTTTGTTTAATGGTTATGTATAAATGAAATTTGGTTGTTTACGATGGAATATATAAAACTATGGGTTCTTATATATATAGATATATATGATGAGAGATTTGATATAGAACAACATGGATGGTCATGGTGGCTCCTCTGCTCATGTAGTTATGATGCTGTTATTTTAATGAAATTGATTTTCTACTTAGCTTATAGTTAATAAGAGAGACCTTGAAAGGTCTTAATTGTTTACTTACTCTTGATTTAATCTATATTCTAGTTATGTTATTAGCTACTTTTATTTAATATTTATGTTTTACTTAATGTTGTTAATTATTAGGTCGATACTATCATAGTTCCTTTATTGGTACTTTAGGATCACCTAGTGATTATATATAAATATATAAATTCCTACTTCTGAACAAGTTGAAAATAAACATAGACAAGTCTCTGTTGACAAATGAAATATGTGAGCACAGTAATAATCATAGAGGGCGATTACTTAGTTACTAAAAATCAAACCCTAGTTTACAGTAACAATTTCTGAATAGTGAAGTAATACATAAATAAACTTAAACATGCAATCTTAGTTAAATATAGGCTATGATAACATTTACAACCCATGGGTATATTTAATAAAAAAATCCTAGCAGAGTATAACCAGAAAGTCAAATACATAGGGTTAGGAGCAAAATTTAAAACATTCACCTAACATATTCATCAATTAATCTAGGAAATACCATAGACAGTCTAGGGTTAAAATCTAAGAAATGTAACCCTAGGAGATATGGACAGAAGCCTCATTTATAGGGTTAGAAATATATAAATAACATTTACATAAATAAGTGAGCATTTACCCTAGAAATGAACTTGACATACTAAGAACTCATACCTGTAATTTTTTTGATCCTCCTTTAATGGCTGAACCTACACACTTTTAGGTAACCGACATTAACAATTTAAGACAAACCTGACCTCTGATTTTGATGAACAAATCACTTGGGAACTACCACGTTCCTCCCAACCATGACTCGGAACCGTTCCTAGTTTTAATGTGGACACCCTCGAGCCAGACTCCAACATGCAAGTAGCTTTGACCTCCTAAGGTAAGGTTTCCTATATGGTGTATCAGATCTTGATTAGTTTTCCTTTTCCTTATAGGAAATGTTTCTTCAAGGATTTACTTGAGAGCAAACACGAAGATAAATGACTCCTTTAATGATAGATCAGAACGCCAAGCCTTTCCTTGGCTTCACTCTTTATAGCAGACTTTTCAGTCAAAGGGACAGTTATATAAAAAAACCTCGGTTTCTTGATTTAACCTTTTTCAATTATTTGGGTAATTTATTAATATTTTCAACTTAGGAACATTCTACTAGTTCCCAGTTGGACTTTCTTAGACATTATACTATTTATTAATCTTGAGTAATAAATAATAATTGATTGAGCTCTTCTTATTTCTTTCGTTTATTTATATTATTACTATATTTAATTATTTATACATTCCATGTATAAAGTACATAATAATATAACACTTTAATGTTAACATTTGTATTTGAGCATCATATACCATTATACCTAGACTTAATTACACTTCTTGATTGAGGTAAAGTAGGTATATCGTTTAGGTATACTAGGATATCGAACTCTAAACATCCTTGCATGTTGGATTTCCCTCATATAACCTGGTAGCTCTTCAGTACTTTGATGAGAATACAGAAATTTGAAATTTCATTTATCACTTATAAATAAGTATGATGAGATCAATATTTTTCTTGACTCATTTTCACTAGGAATTTATTCCAGAGCTTCCGCTCAACACTAAATGCTAGGATGTACTTGTATGATACACCTAGGGATACAATTGCCAAGAATATGATACTCCAGATCTTATGCTCAACATCAACATGAAATGCTACAGGGCTTATGCCCAACACTTCCAAATCTTATCTTTTCATGTGTTCTAGAGCTTCTTTCTAAACACAAATTTAAGTACCCGTGTTGTCTAGAAATCCTTGCTCAACACAACATTAATCACTTAGGTGCTCCAGAGCTCCTCACTCAACACCAAACATTATTCATCCACGTGTTCTAGAGCTCCTAGTTGAACACAAATATTTAAATCAATCATGTGCTTCAGGGTGCATGCCCATAACAAAAAAACATCATATATATATCATCAATAATTGGATTACACCCAATATATAAAATAAATCATGTTCGTATGCAGTGGGGTCTTCGACACAATATAAAAATTAAATTCAAGATAATCATTGTAATCAATAGGCATGTGTCGATAAGTTATATGTCCAAAATTTGGGATATTACTTCCCTCCCCGCATAGAACAACAATGTCCTTGGTGTTTTAGGGACTCATAACGATATCAAGAAACAAGGCGTGGTAAGCCTTTATCATGGTGGCCTCATCCTCCCAAGTAGCCTCATGAGCATCAAAGTGCTTCCACTGCACTTTCAATTGCACTACGGTGCGCTTCTAGAGCTGCACATCTCTCTTGTCCAAAATATGAGTAGGCTCTAGTGAAAACTCCCCATCAGGTAACAACTGTAAAAGGGACCAATCAGCAACATGTTTAGTATCATAAACATATTTAGTTAGCAAAGATGCATGGAAAACATTGTGTACTCCTACATGTGTAGGAAATGCTAGTTCATAAGCTACTATCCTTTTCTTCGCCAGTATTTAAAAAGGGTCACAAAATCTAGGTTCTAAATTACTACACCTACCAAAGCTCAACGATCTTCATTTGGATTTTACTTTCAAGTAAACATGATCGCCTATTTGAAAGTCCATATACTTTATTTTCTGATCCGTGTAACTTTTATAGCAGTCTTGTGCTTCTTTAAGGTTCACCTGGACCTTGGTAACCAAATGATCCAAGTCCATCAACAAATCACACCCTAACATGAGCCGATCAATCGAGCAATAAATATATAAATTTCTACTTCTGAACAAGTTGGAAATAAACGTAGACAAGTGTCTGCTGACAAATGAAATATGTTAGCAGAGTAATAAGTCTAGAGGGAAATTACTTAGTTACTAAAAATCAAACCCTATTTTACAGTAACAATTTCTGAATAGTGAAGTAATACAGAAATAAACTTAAAGATGCCATCCTAGTTAAATACAAGCTATGATAACATTTACAACCCATGGGTATATTTAATAAAAAAACCCTAGCATAGTCTAACGAGAAAGTCAAATACATAGGGTTAGGAGCTAAATTGAAAACATTCACCTAACATATTCATCAATTAATCTAGGAAATACCATAGACAGTCTAGGGTTAAAATCTAAGAAATGTAACCCTAGGAGATATGGAAAGAAGCCTCATTTCTAGGGTTAGAAATATATAAAGAATGTTTACATAAAGAAGCGAGTATTTACCCTAGAAATGAACTTGACATACTAAGAACTCATACCTGTAATTTTTCTGATCCTCCTTTAATGGCTGAGCCTGGACACTTTTAAGTAACCAGCATTAACAATTTAAGGCAAATATGACCTCTAATTTTGATGATGAAATCACTTGGGAACTATCATGTTCCTCCCAACCATGACCCAAAACTGTTCCTAGTTTTAATCTGGACCCCCCCGAGCTCGACTCCAACATGCGAGTAGCTTTGAGCTCCTAAGGTAAGGTTTCCTATACGGTGTATCAGATTTGGATTAGTTCTCCTTTTCCTTGTAGGAAATGTTTCTTCAAGAATTTACTTGAGAGAAAACAAGAAGAAAAATGACTCGTCTAATGATAGATCGGAACCCCAAGCCTTTCCTTGGCTTGAGTCATTATAGACAGACTTTTCAGTCAAAGGGACAGTTAAATAAAAAAACCTTGGTTTCTTGATTTAACCCTTTTCAATTACTTTGGGTAATTTATTAATATTTTCAACTTATGAACATTCCACTAGTTCTGAGTTGGACTTTCTTAGACATGATACTATTTATTAATCTTGATTAATAAATAATAATGGATGGAGCTCTTCTTATTTCTTTCCTTTATTTATATTATTACTATATTTAATTATGTATACATTCCATGTATAAAGTACATAATAATATAACACTTTAATATTAACATTTGTCTTTGGGAATCATATACCATTATACCTAGACTTAATGACACTTCTTCATTAAGGTAAAGTAGGTAGATGGTTTAGGTATACTAGACTAGTGAACTCTAAACATATTTGCATGTTGGATTTCCCTCATATAACATCGTAGCTCTTCAATAGTTTCATGAGAATACAAAAAATTGAAATTTCATTTATCACTTATAAATAACTATGATGAGATCAATATTTTTCTCAAGTCATTTTCACTCAGAAGTTATTAAATTCTTTTTTGTAACCACTAGCGCTTACCAGATCCCATACTCAACACCTATAGGAGGGAGTTACAAACATAGTGCAATTCCAGAGCTTTCGCTCAACACTAAATGCTAGGATGTACTTGTACGATACACTTAGGGATACAATTGCCAAAAATATGATGCTCTAGATCTTATGCTCAACATCAACATGAAAGGCTCCAGGGATAATATGCCCAACACTTCCAAATCTTATCTTTTCATGTGTTCCAGAGCTTCTTTCTCGACACAAACTTAAGTACTCATGTTGTCTAGAGCTCCTCTCTCAACACAACATTAATCACTTAGGTACTCCAGAGCTCATCGCTCAACACCAAACATTATTCACCCATGTGTTCCAGAGCTCCTAGCTAAACACAAATATTTAAATCAATCATGTGCTTCAGAGTCCACGCCCATCACAAAAAAAACATCATATATATATCATCAATAATTGGATTACACCCATATATAAAACAAATCATGTTTTTATGCAGTGGGGTCTTCGACATAATATAAAAATAAAAAATCAAGATAATCATCGTAATCAATAGGTACACGCCGATAAGTGATAGGTCCAAAATTTGGGATATTACATCCCTCCCTGCTTAGAACAACAATGTCCTTGGTGTTCTAGGGACTCAGAACGAGATCATGAAACAAGGTGGGGTAATACTTTACCATGGTGGCCTCGTCCTCCCAAGTAGCCTCATGAGCCGCAAAGTGCTTCCACTGCACTTTCAATTGGACTAGGGTGCACTTCTAGAGTTGTACCTCTCTCTTGTCCAAAATATTAGTAGGCTCTAGGGGAAACTCCCCATTAGGTAACAACTGTAAAAGCAACCAATCAACAACATTTTTAGTATCATAAACATATTTAGTTAGCAAATATGCATGGAAAACATTGTGTACTCCTACATGCATGGGCAACTCTAGTTCATAATCCACTAGCTCTTTCTTCGCCAGTATTTAAAAAGGTTCATAGAATCTAGGTGCTAATTTACTGCACCTACCCAAGCTCAACGATCTTCATTTGCATTTTACTTTCAAGTAAACATGATCACCTATTTGAAAGTACATATCCTTTCTTTTCTGATTGGTGTAAGTTTTCTGGCATTCTTGTGCTTCTCTAAGGTTCACCTGGACCTTGGTAACCAAATGCTCCAACTCCATCAACAAATCAAGCCCTAACATGAGCCGATCAACCGGAATATCACAAGTAACCTGGGTTCTACACTTCCATCCATAGAGTACCTCAAAGGGACTCATCTTGGCGGAATCCTGATAACCATTGTTATATGCAAACTCTGCGAGATGCAAGTGATCCTCCCACTTTTTGGGATTTTTCATGACATACATTCAGAGAATGTCCTCGGAAATTTGGTTTACTCTCTCTATTTTCCCATCTATATGTGAGTGGTATGCAATGCTGAAGTTCAACTGCACCTCCAATATGTATTATAAATATCTGCAAAAGTTTCCTGTGAACTTAACATCTCGATCCGAGATAATTACCTTCGGTGTTCCATGCAATCTAAATATCTATTTCAAGAAGATATCAGCAATGTTCACGGCCTTGTAGGTCAACTTCATGGGAATGAAGTGTGCTTCCTTCAACAACTTGTTGATGACCACAAAAATATAATCATTTTTCTTCTTACTTTTCAGTAAATCGGTAATAAAGTACATATTAATAACCTTCCACTTCCATTCTAAAATGCGAAATGGATGCAGTAATCCCACAGGATGTTGAGGCTCATCTTTGACTAGCTAGAACTCATGAAATTTTACAATAAGAATTGCAATTCCAACCTTTAACTTAGTCCAGAACAAGTGTCTCTTGACAGTGGATATCATCTTTTAATATCCCAGGTGCCCCAAGTAGGGTGCCTAATGAAATTCCATGAGGATGCTCTACCAAAGGTCCCCTCCATCAGGAACATACATGCAATCCTTGGACCATATTAGTCTAGATTCGTCCACCTTGTATTCTTTTTGTTGTTGAAACAACCTGTCCTCTTGGAATTTCTTGAGGATTTGCACATAGAAGGGGTCAACTCTATTTGTCACTCTAATCCTCTCATGCAAATATGCATCTGTTTGAATAAAGTTCACCTCATAGATCATATGAGTTCGTCAACTCAAAGCATCGGCAACCTTATTTTATTTTCCCTTAATGTGCTCTAGATCAAAGTGGTACTCGCTGAGGAAAGCCAACCATTTGTATTTCCTTGCATTTAAATCCGGTTGATCAACTAAATACTTTAGACTCATATTGTCTATATTGAGAAGGAACTTCCTTCCCATGAGGTAGTGCCTCCACATCCTCAAAGAATGGGTGATGGAAACTAACTCAAGCTTGTGCATAGGGTAATTTTTCTCATGCTCTTTTAACTTCCACGATTCATAATATATCATGTGATCATTCTGTAGGAGGACTCCTCCAATTCCTTCCTTGCTTGCATCCGTGCAAAAAATGAAATCCCTTTCGGGATCCACAATTCATAATACTGGTGCAGTCATCAAAAGATGCTTAAGGTTTTGAAAACTTTTTTCACACTTAGTGGTCAAAATATGTCCATAAGAACTTGCTTGATTTCTTATGTAAAGTGTTCATGGGGCAAGTGATTCTCGATAAGTTCTCAATGAACATTGAATAGTATCTGGATAATCGCAAGAATGACCTAATGTCAATGACATTAGTAGGGGTAGGCCAACAATTTATGGCTTTAATATTTTATGGTTCCACATTTATCCTTGTCTCGGAGATAATGTGACATAGATACTGTATCTATGGTTTCTAAAGATTTTTTTTTACTAAACTTAGTGTAAAGCTGGTGTTCTCTCAACACTTGCAGTACTACGCGAAGGTGTTCTTTGTGTTCTTATTTATTCTTTGAATAAACCAGTATGCCTTCTATAAAGACTAAGACAAACTTATCCAGATAACTAGTGAATATGATGTTCATCATACACATAAATTTCATGGGTGCATTGGTAAACCCAAACATCATAACTATAAACTCGTAGTGCGTGTACCTTCTACGAAAGGAGATTTTGTGAATATCTTCATTGTGAATCCATACTTGATCATATCCAGATTGCAGGTTAATCTTTAAAAATATTATGGCTTTTCGCACCTCATTGAACAAGTAGTGGATCCGAGGGAGTGCGTAACGATTGTTTATATTCATTTTGTTCAACCCACGGTGATTGATGCACATTCGCATCGTAGCGTCTTTATTCTTTACGAAAAAAATCGGTGCTACCCAAGGGGACACAATAGGTCAGATATTAACTTTTCTCTATAGCCTCGTGCAACTGCAATTTGAGTTCCACCAACTTAGCTGCACTCATATGGTAAGGGGCTTTGGAGGCCGAAACTGATCCTTGTGTCAGTTCGATGGAAAATTCTAGGTTTCATTTCAGAGGTAATTTGGGGATTTCCTCAGGAAATACATCCTTGAATTATTCAATAACAAGGAAGTCTTTTATGCATTATTCCATATCAAACTCTATATTTCATATGTTTAGTACACACAAATTGCAACCTTTCCTAACACATATCTTCGCTTGTAAGGTAGATATTTGTCTCACAAAAAATTTCCTTGGAAATCCTTGAACCTTCACTTGGTTCCCTTGGGTATCAATACATAAGATAGAATTGTGCAAACAATCGAGCATGACATGGTGTTGTTCCATCCATTCCATGTCGATAAGTACATTGTATGATCCTAAAGGTAGGATGTTTAGGTTTACTTTTGTAAGAAAACCATTCAGGTTTACCTCACATTTTTTAACAATCTCTGAAACTTTATGTTTCGTACCTCTGGATAACTGAAGCAACCAAGGTTTATGATGCTTTACTTTCCCTAGTTTGCATATATCAATAATTTTAGGTCCAACATAGCTCCGAAAAGAACTGGGATCAATAAGTATTGAAACATAGGTGTTCCAGTTATGTCCTCAACAGTTGGTTCTTCTTGTAAGTTGTGCAATACCCCACCGATATTGTTCTTACAATCTCAGGCATAATGATGCCCCCTGCATTTCCAGCACATGATCTATAGTGGGCTAGAGTTTGATCCACTTGCTACCGGTTTGTTAACATTAGAAACTGGTACATAAGGCTTCATACCAGGTTTATTAAAATTCTTGTTCTCTTGAAAGATGTTATTCTTCTTTCTGTATGGTTGTGGGTTGGACCTAGGTTTGTGGTTATCAGACAATTTCTTAGACTTTTCTGGACTTTAGTTCATGTTCTCCTACCTCAGCTATCCATGTACATAATAGATCCTAGCTTTATGCAGCATGGTATCCAAAGTCTTAAGCATGTGAAATTCAATCCTGTCCCAAAAAATGGGAGGAAGAAATCGTAGGAATTGCTGGATTTTTACCTTTTCTTCTTTGATGTATGGTACATAATGCAATAAATCTATAAATATATTGATAAACGCATGCATATTCATGGATCCCATGCATAGGTCATGAAACTCTTTCACTTTTCTGTTAAAGAATGTGTCCGACATATATTTTTCTTGGAAAAGTTTTCAAAAAGTATCCCAACATATTTACCATAGCTCATCTTGGTTGGTGTGTTTTAAATATCTCTACCATCTTGCTGCTTTTCCATTCAAGTTGTAGATGGAAATCCTAGACTTCATCTCACTTGAACAATTATGAACCTGAAAATACTTACTCATGCCTAGTAATCATTCTTCAACTTTTCCCCAGTGTCTACTTCACCTTCATAGGTTAGGGATATTATTTTTTGAAACTTCCCTTGAAGACTTTCATCATTCCTTTTCTTCTTTCTCCATGGAGAAAGTGAGTCACCACTAGCACGACTGTGATGGTCTTCTTTAGTTTCTTGAGGGGTACATTCTTTTTCTTCTCCTCTTGGGCTTCTGGCTCAGTTAGGGTATGGTTCCCTCTTGGATATGTTGGTGGACTGAGTAGTTTTATCTTGTGGGATTCCTCCCATCATGTTTCTCAGTAAGGCTTCATTTATAGCTTGTTGTTCCTTCCTTTTGTTCAGGATGTCTTCTCTGAAACCTTTCAATTTAGCTTGAAGACTGTGTAAATTTTTCAAAACATCAGAGTTTATTTCTACCACCAGCTCCACTTCCAGAGTTGGGGTGGTAATATTTCGTTGACGACTATTTTCTTCCTCAGTATCCATAAATTGATTAATGGTGTAAAAATTTCCTTTAAACACAAAAAAAATTTAAATCACAGAATTTTTTTTGTTAGTAACATATTTAATTAACATACTCTATTTTCTCTACGTGAATGCTTGGTGTTCCCATAGGTATATTAGTATTGAAACTGGGCTCTAATACCACTTGTAATGTCCCCTAAAATAAAAAAATAAAAATTATAGGCTGGTGGAATCTACCTAAACAAAACATTATTCACTTGCGGAACTCTATCGTACACTTCATGTACCACTTTTTATTCATAAGCTATTCTGACGCTCTGTCTTTTACTTTCAGTTATTATTTATTATGTATTTTAATTATGCTACCGTATTGTTGTTTACCGCTTTAGTATTATGTTTATACTTTTGTCGCTTATGTGTCATCACTGGATTTATATGCTTCGTCCTTTCTGCATAGTCGCACTTGTTAATTATCACATCCAAGCTTAAATTTTTTTGTGGAAACAAAGTGTGTGGAGTGGCATGAATTGTTCTCCCATGACGGTCTAAGAGGTAAAGTATTAATTGTTATGCAGGATTCCATAGTTCAGTCAAACTAAGGTGTCTCATTTATTTACTTGCAGGTTTACCTCATGTAAAAAGGATTAGTAGAGGACTTGATCATTTCGAGCTTACATTGTGCTTACTGTTTAATATTACGCTTCCTTACTGCTTCGGATGTATAGAAAGGTAAGTTCTATTCTGTTAATTAACTAACCTAGATAATTAACTATTGGATACCTCGAATCTAAAAATTTATAATCCATGTCTATTTTATTTTAGTGATATCAACATGTCTTCTTATCTTTACTTTGGGATTCATTTAAGGTAATCCTACCATAACGTATTTCATATGCCATGGTTACTAAGCATTTCAGCTTAGGGACAATTGCATTGTGCCAAGGCTTCAAGCGTAGAGTCTACATGATACATCCCACATACTAGAAATTCGTTTAATGCATCCTATGTAATAATATATGACCTGCATTACTACTTTAAGGTGGCGAAACTATTACATAGGGTCAAACCATATGATAGAAGGAATTAAAATTTTAAGCGTGAAGTGGAAATACATGACAATGCAACGAAACATAAACTATAGAGAGTGGGTTTCGACATTACATTAATGGCCACCAGTTGGTGCATTTAATGATCTTGGAAATCGTGGCAGCCTTCCCTTAGACTGGGATCACGATAGTTTGTCCATTTTTTTGTCATTTAAGGTTTGTGCATTTTGGCTCTCTACAAGGAGAACACCATGGAGGTGACCTCCAGACTGTAAGGTATGCTTCATCTGGGTTCATATTCCTGCACATTGTTTTGGTTTAAGTTTCTTAACGTGTCATACTTCTCATCCCGGTTTCGATTGTGTTTGCAGGTGCCGAAATATAGTGAGGAGAAGCATGGCTCCAAATATTTCGTGGGCTTTCCTATGGAGCCAAGGTTCAAGGTAATCCTGCTCAACAAGCATAAGCTTGTTGCCTCTCGGCCTTCGTGTGTGTTGTTTCATCTTTTGGTTTTGAGGATTCTCTTTGGGGTTTGGAGTTTTCCTTCGGGTTGATGATTATAGACTTGTATTTTTTTATTTTGTTAAGACATTTGAGCCATGAAGTAATTCTTAAGCCATTCGTCTCTTTGTAATTAATTTTGGGTTGTCAAATTACTTGAGCTATTAGCAAGGAAATAGAAATGACTTGGGATTTTAGCACACTTTGTCTTCATTTATGTAAATCATATTTTGGTTTGGGCCTTTCTTCCATGGGATGCACCATTGCTTGCAATGGTGCCATAACCCATTGGCAAGGCCAAGTAACTTTGTTCTCACTCTTAAAAGACTACTGCATAGAAAACTTGATACCCGTTGTGTAAATGAATAATTATTGTGTAATACGATTTACTTCTGCATTTTTACTAAGCACTGTATTGAATTTGAGCTAGGGTTTGTGAAAGGAATTTGCCTATTCCGATGCTATGTGTGTGATGTTGTTAATTAGATAGTATATTAGATGTAAATGGATAGCATGGGTAAAGGCCATGCCCTAGATGGCACAAGCCTTTCCCATAATGATGCGATAGCTTGTATTCTTTTTTGGGTTAATGATTATCGATGCTTATGTAATTTGGACTATGGAAAAATCATGGGTTGGAAACCCATGGGGACCAACACGTTCTATAGATTTAATGGATTGTGTATTAAAATGTTTGTGGCCAAGGGCATGTGGTAGCTAGGGTCTTACAACCTCACTGTTAGCGTATGCATTGTTATCTATATGGCATTCGATGTAAATGTAAATTGCAGCCTGCATACATTAGTTCTATAGAATGACTTGTGTAGAGATGTAAACAATGGATTTTATATAAAGTCAATTCCTATTTATTAAATTATGTCATGGATTTTATATGTTTTAAGAACCAACATATTGGTTATACGATTTGGACTGTGGATCTTATATAGGATTATAATGATAGGATATTGGACCACATGGATGGTCACAATATCTCCTCTCTTTGGATATTAAAGTGAGGTGTTGTATTTTAATTAATAATAAGAGGTTGGGCTTGTTTTCCCACAGGATTCGATTCCTATCCCTGTTTGTAATACATGGGTTTATAATATCATTTCCATGTTGTTTAATATGTTATGTAGTTTTGTTTAATGGTTATGTGTAAATGGAATTCAGTTGTCTAACATGGAATAGATAGAGCGATGGGTGCTTATATATATATATACATGATCAGATATTTGATATAGGACCACATGGATGGTCACAATGCCTCCTCTGCTCATGTAGTTATGATGTTGTTATTTTAATGAAATTGATTTTCTATTTATTTTATAGTTAATAAGATGGAACTTGAAAGGTATTAATGGTTTATTTACTCTTGATTTAATCTATATTCTAGTTCTATTATTAACTACTTTTATTTAATATTTATGTTTTACTTAATGTTGTTAATGATTAGGTTGATACTATCATAGTTCCTTTATTGATAATTTAGGCTGAGCTTGTGATTATATATAAATATATAAATTCCTACTTCATAACATGTTGGAAATATACATAGACAAGTATCTACTCACAACTGAAATATGTCAATAGAGTAATAATACTAAAGGGTGATTACTTAGTTACTAAAAAAAAACCCTAGTTTATAGTAACAATTTCTTAAAACTGAAGTAATACAAAAACAAACTCAAAGATGCAATACTATATTTAATTCTTTATACATTCCATGTATAAAGTACATAATAATATATTACTTTATTAACATTTGACTTCAGGAATCATATACCATTATCCCTACACTTAATGACACTTCTTCATTAAGGTCAAGTAGGTAGATGGTTTAGGTCTACTGGACTAGGAAACTCTAAACATAATTGCATGTTAGATTTTGCTCGTATAATGTGGTATCTATTTAGTACTTTGACGAGAATACAGAAATTTGAAATTTCATTGAATCACTTATAAATAAGTATGATGACATCAATATTTTTTTCGAGTCATTTTTAGTCGGAAGTTATTAAATTCTTTTTAGTAAACCCTACCACTTTCCAGATCCCATACTGAATGCCTATAGCAGGGATTTACAAACATAGTGCAACTCCAGATCTTTCGCTCAACACTTAATGCTACAATGTACTTGAACGACACACCTAGGGATACAATGGCCAAGCATCCGATGCTCCAAAGCTTATGCTTAACATCAACATGAAAGGCTCCAGGGACTATGTACAACACTTTCAAATCTTATCTTTTCATGTGTTCTAGAGCTTCTTTCTCAACAAAAATTTAATTACTCATCTGCTCCACATCTCCTCGCTTAACACAAGATTAATCACCCAGTTTTTCGAGAGTTCCTCGCTCAACACAGAACATTATTAACCCATGTGTTTGAGAGCTCATAAATCAACATAAATATTTACATCAATCATGTGCTTCAGGATCCACGCCCAACACAAAACAAACAACATATTTATATCATCAATAATTGTCTTACACCCAATATATATAAAAAATCATTATGTTCTTATGTAGTGGGTTATTTGACCCAATATACAAATAAAACATTAGGATAATCATCGTAATCAATAGGCACATGCTGATAAGTGTTAGACCCAAAATTTGGGATATTACAATTAATGTGGTCCCTTTCTTGTTCGCTTGCAACCTATGCATGGCCGCAACATCAACAAGGATTCCTTCTATATTCATTGTAGTTGCACAGTAAAAAAAACACCATGATAGTCAAACATATCAATTGTATTGATGATTAAGCTCTTCAAGATTTCTTCTCCATAAACATCCTAATGGATATCCTCTTACTTGAGGAGTTCATCATAGTTTATGGTTGTTTCTTCTCCTCTTTGTGATTCTTCATATTTGAAGTTCTAAGATTTTCCAAACTATTAGCTCCATTAGCTATACAATCTTCATTTTGGGAAAATCTTTGCTCAAATTCATTCAACTTTGGAAAACATTGCATGAGTTGCTGGCTATTATTTCAGCATCAACATCTTCCTTCCAAGCCAAGGCTTAAATTGTTCATTTAGCCAATATACAATAATTTATTTATCATATTCCACCTCATCTTGTCTGAGGTATTCATTTCACCGTAATATCCATTCTATCTACTTGTGTTATGATAATATTTCTCCGGTAGAGTTCCTTATGGAAATTTGGATTTTCTTCTTCTCTTCAAGTGGTTTTTTTCATAATTTTTTTAAAAAGTCCTTTGTAACCTCCATTATTCTAAAATTTGTTCATATGTTCATATTCCTAATTACTTTTTGCTTCATGTAATTATAAATTCTTTAGGAATATCTTTAATTATTCACAATTGTTTCATACAACTTCATTTTCAAAAGACTTTATTTTTACACCTTTCACTCCATTTGTAACACATCTCTTCCATTCTCTTATACAATTTTTTTATGAAATATATGACCTTTAGTTCATTATACTTAAAGTTTACTTTAATCGTGTTTATGGATCGTTCTACAGCCAATGTCTTCTATAGATGCAATTTTCATTTGTCATCTTGACATGGAAGTGTGTTCCTTTCGGTAATATTAAACACATCAAATTCCTATATCCCTTTCTATCAAAAATTTAGTTCAATTTCAATACCTCAATAGGCTCAAACAAACAACAAGCTCACTAATCAACCAAACATCAACCAGACAAGGTTACATCCAATCAACATAAACAACAATTTAAAAAACCGCACCTAAAAATAAACATCACATATACATCAATGTGAGAAAAAGTCCTTAAAGATAATGTACTCACACAACAAACTCGACACTACATGCCCTTAAATATACTCCTTGTAAATATTGCAATTTGTAAGTTGGAGGGCCTAACTTTTAAGTGATTAGATAAGGGCCAATCCTTAAATGTTGGAACTTTGTGTGTGTTTCCCTTTTCTCCATGGAGATCATCCCATTTCAAAACTACATCTCCTACCTTAAAGTTTCTTGTACCATATTTTCCTTTCTTTAACAATATTTTGATGATAACTTGATGCTAATTTAAATTATCTTTATCCTTTTCTTGTAATTCCTTGAGTTTTAACAAAGTGTCAATTTGTGCTTATAAAACTTCACTAATTGAACCCCTTGAGGCTTGAGCTAATTATGAGGATGGGAGCATAATGTTTTTTTTTGGGGGGGGATAACTTATTTTCCATATTCCAGAGTATAGGGAGACACTCCTAAGGAATTATTTTGAGTGACCATGTCTTCCCATAGTGCATTCGAGGGCTCAGTGCCAATTTTTCTTATTTTAAACAACGGTTTTCTTCAGAATTCAGATAAGGTTCTTATTTTTTTATTCTTCTAAACCATCTCCCAGAGGATAATAATTTGCTGAGTAATGTAACTTAATTCCCCTTTCATAATAAAAATCATTTATTTTAATACATAAAAAAATACACATTATAAAAAACAAGGGAAATTGGAACTCTAAACCTAGTCATAATCTTCTCTTGCACTAAGTTGATGACCTCGTCCTCATTTACCTTATGTAATGGAATTGCTTCCAACCATCGAGTGAAATAATATGTTCCTGTAAGGATATATCGATGTTATAATGAAGAATTCATATTGATTTTCCCAATAACATATATCCACCATTTTTTGAATGGCTCTTAAATAGTAACAAGTTATAGAGGTCCCGCTTCTTTTGATAGTTTTCCACCACTTCTCTGACAAACATCACATTTTTTTGCATAGGCATGATAAATTTTAAACAAATTTGGCCAGTAATATCCAAATTGGAGTATCTTATGAGATATGGTATCCATTGAATAATGTCCTCATGGAGGTCCATCGTGCAATTCCTTGATTATTTTAGAGGCATGTTCTTTCTCCATACATCTCAGGAAAACTCCATCATAATTTTATTTTGAAAAGCACTTGATCCATTATTTGATATGAGGTTGAATTCAAATGAGGTTCCCTTCTATTCTTGGGGTTCCATTGCTCTCGTAGACATCCTTGTTGAACATAGTACACTATATCTCTTTACCAAGGCTAGGGAGCAGTAAAGATAGAACACACATCAATCAAGTTAACTTTAGCTTCATTCTACCACTAATAATCTTCATTATTGTTATTTTCTACAATAAAATTGCACAACCCTTGAAATTTGATGATTGTAGATGGTTTGAATTCCAAGTCATACTCTTGCAAGGAATTCACCCAATTCATGCTTTGCTCACCCAATTATTTCTGCAGAAAAAGAGACTTAACAGCTCGGTGAGGAACTACAAATTTTGTTTAATTTTTTAAAATATATGGTCTTAATTTTTTTACTGCCATGAAAAATGCATATGCTTATTTGTACACAGCTGGGAAATTGAAATCATCCCCTTGTAATCCAGTGCTCATGAATTATATTCGGTATTCATCTCCAAGTTCTCCTTTCTGCGTGAGCACTGATGCGAGAGAGTTGTATGAAGTAGAGGTATATAAAATAAACTAATTTTCAAAGTATACACTCCTCAACGAAGTTTCCTAAGATATTTATGTTTTAATATATTTAAAGGAAACTTTCTCAATGTCATTCCCCTTGAACTGTACACTTTCCTTCACCATTACCTCCAGAGGTTTCACAATTTGAGCAAAATCAATGACAAACTTCCTAACAAAATTTACCCTGCCCATAAAATATTGCATAGATTTCCTATTATGGGGAATGGGAATCCGATTTATAGCCTCAACTCTATCTTCATCTATTTAGATTCTCTTATTTGAGATGATGTGTCCCAACAATTTTCCTTCAAGAACTGCAAAGATGCTCTTCTTTGGGTTTAGAGATAGACCATATTTTCTACAATGATCAAAAAAAAGTTTCGAGTGAAAACATGGTCTTCTCTTCTCTTAAAGAAAACTTTTATATCATCTAAGTACACTACTTGTAATGTCCCAAAAAATTGATTTTTTTTTTTATTAGGCTAGTTAAAAATACATATTCTAGACATTATTGAACTTGCGGAATATGTCGTACTCTATTGTACTACTGATTTGGCATAAGCTGTTCTTACATCCTATGTCGTTAATTTCAGTTATGATTATGTCTATGTTTACTCTGTTTACTTATAATGTCATAATGTTGATTACTATGCTATTCTTATGGTTAGACATTGTTGTGTATGTTAGATATTTTGATTATGTACTCCATTGTTATTTTACATGTGCTTACCGTTATATACATGGTTCTAACTTATCTTTGTTTTTGGAACCAAAGTGGGTGGAGTAGTGAGCCTAGTTCTACCATGTAACTTCCTAAAAGGTAAAAGTTTCTACTTGTCTAGCGGGATTACTTAGTTCTGTTGAACTAATGCACTCTTATCCTATTTACAAGTAGGTTACTTAGCTACGGAAAACTTGTTACAAAGTGTTGAACGTTTGATAGCTAGTACTCGTACATGCATCTACAGACATCTACTAGTTGTTATTATTAGACTTTGTGCTTGTCACGAGTTCATCACCACACTTATTATTTGTATGACACATATTTATTAATTACTTGCCACTTATTATTCGTGGTGTAAATATTAATATATGTTCATGTCGTAACATAATTTTATTATGTGTCTAATTTACTAAATGCAATAACATATACTTTTATTATTCTTAACACATTTATACTCTTTTGTTAAAGACCAATCTTGGAAATATAAATAACAACAATTCCATGGCATATTTCATGTTCCATGGTCCTAGGCTTAGAGCCTTAGGAATTTGATAAGAATGGTTCTAAGGCCTAGAGCCTATAGTATGTGAAGTATGTGATACTTATACCTTGTATTGACTTGGGGGTGGCAAGTTTAAATAATTGAACATGGGGTTTATAACTTTGCATTAAATGGAGGCATTTGGTAATGTAATGCTTATGAACTATATAGAAGTGGGTTTAGATGATGTTAATGGGAAATAGGTTGGCGCCATTAATGTATGTTGGAAAGTGTGACAACCCAACTTACGGCTTGGCTCACAATGGGGTTTGGTCATTTTGTAGCTTAGTTGCTTATCATTTTCTCTTGCGTAGTATGGAGAATGCAACTTCCATGATGACGAAAGCTATGATGATGTTTTGAATTCACAACATTGTTGGTCGTTGTCATGATGTGGTTGCAGGTTACAAGGATTGCAAGGAGGGTCATGGTTCTTGGTTCGAAAAGAAGTCATGGGAAAATCCATAGGTTACGGTAATCCTATTAACAAGTCTTCACTCGTCACCTCTTGGATTTATGGTTGATACTGAGTTTTAACTCATCGGTGGTTGGGGTTTGCTTGAGTCTAGTTCTAGAAGATGAGTTTGATTTTGGGGTTGAGTGTGTCTGGAAGAACCTACATCTTCGGACAGCGACAAACTTGGGGTTTGTTGTGGGGTTTCGATGGCCTTCAATCCTCAGATTTTAATGTAATGGAATGAATTTTAAATGTTGAAATTAGTAGTGCAAAGAACCTTGGTACCTTTGATAGGCTCGATGTGTATGTTATAATTTGTATTTTGATTTATGATATGTAAAAAGGAGCAGCACCATTGCTTGTAATGGTGCAATGCCCAAAAAGAAGTGACTATTTAAACTTGGTTATGGTTTTATAATTAATGTGTGTATAAAATGATCTTCGGGTATTTAATATAATGGACATTTTGTTTGATGGTATGCGAATTGGCATTTGAAATGTGCACAAGATTCGATCCTGGGATTTCTTATTTAAATATAGAGTTTGTAAATTAACACTGTAATGATACCTTGGTTATTATTAGATGGTTTCTCTAGGTAATATTATTTCATGCGATTTATGTTTATGTGGATTTTAATATTATAGGGTTGGAATTGTTATTTAAGCCATGGATTTGTGATGTTAATAAAGTTATTATTGTTTATACTTTGTAGAAGTAACTAGTATAGATAGTATAAATAGTGGACCACATGTAGGGTTTTGATTACTTGGTCTTTTAATTGGTTTATGATAATGTTTATTTATATAGACCTAGAAAAGGTCTTCACTGATTCTTATCTTAGTTCTAGTATTTGATGTTTATAATTTATTCTTAGACGCAAAATAATGTTGATAGATTAGAATTATATTTCTACTTTATACCTCGTACTATATATATATATATATATAGTATACTAGTTAGTTACCTCTTATTATAATTTGTTAATGGTAATTAAATCTAGGTTTTAATTTAAGCTTAGATCTGAACTAGTATTTTATTTAAACATGGCTCTCATCACAACATCAATTTTGTTAGTAGAGTGAATAGGGAAATAAACAACTAGGTATTTTAATATGATATAATTTTTTATTTTTATTTTTTAATAAGTAGAGAACTTCGTATTATTGATGGTACAAAAATTTACAAAAATATTACATTCAAGTTTGGCCATCTACGGGGTTTCTGGGCCGAGTGAAGATTTACCACTGAGAGTATTCCACTAAGAAATAAAGCTTCATTTTATTTCCTTCTGGAGTGAAGGAAAACCCGGGACCTACTATCCACTCTATACATAATGCAAAACCCATAAAAATTGAGCGTAAAAGTAAAGCTCATGAGAACTTTTATAGAACATAACTAACATAGATAAGATTGAGAAAACTCGGGTTTGTGAAAAGGTAGAAAAACCAGGAAAAGTCCATTCCTGGACTAGAAAAGATCTCGATAACCAAGAAGAAGATAGCCAAGCCAAAAACCAGTCGGACACGACCGCCTCGCCTCACTAAGGCATTGGGTTCACTGGATATGGAGGAGGCATAGTGGGGTGTTCTTCAAGTCTACCTTTCAATTCAATGGCCATCCAATCTACCATTCGAAAGCCAGTAACATATTCTTGCTGGTCATTTCTTATAATCTCCAGCGCTTCTCTGATTCCCCTTACCATTTGGAGGTTTGCTTGAATTTCCCTAGCCAGCAGGATACATAACTTTTATAAAATTCATATATTAAATTAATATTTTAAAAATAAAATTATAGTTTTTTATTTTTAAAAATCTACTTTTGTATTTTATGATTGGTTCATTTTTATGATTTGACTAATTTCTTCTAATGTGCAAATGAAATTGTTAGATATAAATAATATTTAAAAACATAAAAACAAGAGCTACAAGGTGCCAATGTCCCTCACATTGCATCTGTGATAACTAGTGGTTTGCAATTGTCTATGCAAAAAATTAAAACTCAATAAAAATAGATTAAATTTTGTTATAGCCTACTTAAAATTCAATAAAAATAGAATAAATTTTGTTATCGCCTACTCAGGCATCCTTTTGAGGATGGTAGGGATTTTACTACTTAGAATACCCTAGACTCAAGTTCTATTTCAATGGATCCAAAGTGTGGATGAGCTTTACCAGCTTTGTGAGAACGACTACTACATCTCAAATAGGCCATGAAGTACATAAAGACAAGCCTAAATACAGAGTGGGGATGAACCATTTTTTATTAGCTAGATGATAAATTGCGGGTGCTTGTTGGGTGGTTAAGTTAATTCCTTCAGTATCATAGTTGGAAACCAACTTCTCCTTCTAAAATGGTACCCACCTCTCCCTTGGAGAGGCACATTTGGGCTTGAAAAGTAACTTATTTTCTAAAGGAAGGGTAGACTCGGAAAAAGAAAGGCAATGAAAGTGAAGGCACGACTCCATATTTGAATAATGCTAAGCCAATATAAGAAAAAGAAGAAAGTGAAAGAAAGAAAAACCTTCCTCATTGAAGGAAAACTCACTAGCTACCCTTCAATGAGATAGAAAAGTTTTAGTAAAGTAAGACAACAACTTCCATTATTACATATATCATAATAACCAGTTATGTAAGTATACACCTATCTTAAAAAAACCTAGTAATAAAAATAAATAACATTTTGAAATTTGTTTATCATGAAAATAAGTTCTATTGAATTTTTTTCCCATTGTTTGAAACAGTTTCTTAAGGTTTTCAATAGTATTTTGACAGAGGGCATATGCTAGTCAAATTCCAAGACTTCCTCAATAACTTAAAATAAAAAATTCATTACATGAAAAAGACATTACATAGATTATTTTAACACACTTATCAAAAATAATAAACATATGTACTTTATATAACAATTTTACACATATATATATGTTTTTAAAACACAAACACATGTATAATAAAAATCTGTAAATTAAAAATAATTTTACCTCTTACTCAAATATACTATGATAAAAATATATATATTATTAAATTTCAAAATAAAAATAAATATCATTCTAATATATTCTAATATATTTACACATTGCAAGATGTTTTATCCTTTCCTAAATTTTCGTTAAACATTTTACTATACCATTAAGTAATCAAAATTAACATAAAACTATAAAACTTTCAAAAAACATTGCTGGCTATTTTTGATGTGCCATCATGAATCGTCATTAAAACTACGAGAGAAGTTGTGTCGACCCCATCTCACTGAACCTAATCAATTTGGAAAAATAAAAAAATATAAGTGAAGGTATTACAAACAATGCCAGTGTCAACCCCATCTCACTGAACCTAATCAATTTGGAAAAATAAAAAAATATAATTGAAGGCATTGCAAACAATGCGAATGTTAGACGTGAATGATGTTAAAACAAATGGCATAACAATGCCAATGTTACAACTGCATGGCACTAGAACAAATGGCATGCCATTGAAACAAATGGTTTGGGGAAGAAATTCACAGTTAAATCAATATATAGAGAGATATGTACAAATGGCATGACATTGGAAAGGATGATTTGGATGTTTCTTTTCTTAGATGCTTCTTTTTTTATTCATCGATTCTTTAGCTTAGCTTTTTTGAAATGAAGATTTGGTGGTTTGGCTCAATTTTTCCATATAAGTCTTTCGGCTTCTTGGTTGTTTAACAATGCTTGCATGTTCATATTGATATTATCTGAGTTGATTATGTGCCTTGATTTTCCTAGAATTTGATCAACATGATGTTTGGACAATCTCATAAAGGTTCGATGTTTTGTGCATACATGAGTTAGTTGAGCACTTTGGTGGATTAAAAATAATTCAAATAAAAGTCAATTTTGTTTAGAGATTTAATTCACATCTTAAAACAATACTTGTTAAGGGATGTAAGCAAGATAATATTAGAATAATTCAATGATGTTTACACACTCACATGGACATGCTAAGATGGTTTCATGCGTGTGTCTTAAATTGGGGTTCGACACCTTTACAAAGCTTTGGTTTTTAGTGCATAAATGAATCATTCTGTCATTTTAGTGGATTGAAATAATTTGATTAAATGATTAAATTTAAGAAAGCTAGTCTCCTCCTGTCAAAGGATAGAAGTGAGACAATATTTTTGGGATTTATAAGATTCATCTATTGTTAATCTCCTCCTAAGAAGAGTATATGTCAAAGGATGGAAGTGAGATGATAGTTTTGGGATTTATAAAATATATTAGTTTTACAAGCTCTAGATTTTTATTTTAAAATATGCATTTTCATAATTTTCTATTTTTAGAAAAAAAAATAAATTAACGCAATTAAAGATTTCTCATACGTATTCATTTTGTGGCTTAAAATAATTTATATTAAAGTTTGAAAATGACCAAATAACTTTGGATTTCAACTAAGCATTAATTTTTATAAACCCTAAATTTTCATTTAAAAACTATATAAAAAATTGCATTAATTTAATTATATTTTCTTTATTTTATATTATTTTCGTATAAAATTTAGGAAATAAAAATTATATATAATCATAACATATATTTTTAAATTAAATTAAATCTAAAATATAAATATCTTAAATAAATATTCTATATGAAAATATTAATTTAATTATTCACACTAAATTCCTATTCTTTTTAAATCAAAACATTGATTTACAATATTGTCGATATTAAAGTCTAAATATTAATTATTTATATACAATATTGGTGATATTAAAGCAACTATGAAAATATTAATTTAACTATTGACACTAAATTCTTGATCTTTTTAAATAAAAAAGTATTAATTTAATTATTTATATATACAATATTGTTGATATTAAAGAATATTAATTACTCATATTTACAATATTGTTGATATTAAAGTCTGATTTAAATTTATATTGTTGATATTTAAAGCAAATTTAAATTAAAATGTTAATTGAAATATTGATTGAGGACATTTATTAAAGTTATATCCAATTAATTCAAACTTTATTAAAAGTATGAATACCTATTTAAAAAAAACAATATTTATACAGTTTTCATAACATTATTTATAGTTTTCATGTGCACTGTTTCAATTAATTTACAGCTTTAAAAAAGGATCTAGACGATTCATTGTCTCACTGAAATGTTTCTGGAATTTGTTGTGCTTAGCAAGCATCTCGTCTCCATTGAGAAATGTATACAATATGTTGAAGCACTCTGATAGTAACACAGTCAATTATTTGTTCTTTCACAACACCATACATATAAAGATCATGAAAAATAATTAGCAGTTTACAAGAAGACGTTTCAAAATATGCTGCAAAATCGTTTACAAGCAATAACGAAGGAGACGAGAAAAGATTTGAGTATATAAGTAAAATGATTTTTTTTGGAAGGTGTAAATTAGCAGTTGCCCAAGGAGGTGCAATAATAAGTGGATAAGGTAGTTGTTAGAGAGTAAAAGAAGAGAAAAAATGTAACATTAAAACGAGGGAGTAGAAGATTGCAATTAATACCCAAAAACATGGAACACTTTAATTTATAAAAAAATAAAAGAATTAACAGTTTTACAGAATAGCAAAAAACGCTTTCAAATATCATCACATTATACAATGAACATGGCATCGCATGGGATAAATATATCTGATGAAGAAAAGACACCAATGTGCTGTATGAAATAGTAAGAAAATAGGATCTACTCCGTTCTTGCTTGAACAAACATCACAAATACGAAAATTTGTAGTGCATACATAATTTTTACAATAGCCTTGAATGAGCATAAAAACTTAAAAGTCAAAGCTCTTAGGAAACTGCATCCAACTGGTTTCTTCCTCTCAAACAAGACTGGGAAATTGGGAATATAAAAGAAAAAAAGTGGACAAAGATCATGATCAAATGAAAGAAGAGCCCTTCTTGTTGTATATTACAAATGAATTGCCGGAGGTGACCACACTCTGACAAACTAGAACACAATTTAAAATATACAAATAGTTCCACTATATGGATTATGTAAATTTCTTTGCTTTGAGCATCATTCTACAGCTTTCGCATTTTTGCAATCGTGCTTAGATTGCAAATGAGAGCTTTGACACCCCCTGATTGTCTCACCAAGTTTTCCATTTGTTCCAAGGGTTGATAGTAAGAGATATCATCATCTGAAAATGAAACGTTGGATAGCTCCTTAGATTCTTCCTACAAATTTTACAATGTATATTCTTGTTAAACACAGTAATGATTTTCCTGCAAATTGTACAATTTCTATTATCGTTAAACACATACCTTAACAAGATTCAGCTATAGAAATCATACAAAATTCCAGAATATATACATTTCAGCAATTTCCTAAGATTCAAGTACAAGTAATTTGCAAAATCTCTAAGTAGTTATTATTTAGTCGTAAGCAAGGTATTCCAAAAGAGACATTAATTTAATTTCTAATGAAACGTCTCCAAACAGTAGAGTAGTAAATATGATACAAGTTCACCTATTCTATATTTTATTTGACTAATACAAATTAAACTTTCACTAATGACATACTTCCATTTTCTAGCTATGTGACTTGTCGTGTTTCCAATATTGCATAGAAAACTGAATTCGACCAAGAGCAGGTAGGATACTATAGGCATGTCTTGGAAACCATATCTCTTCAATATGACTTGTATTCTATTTACAAATACTAAATTCTATAATATTTTATGGATTCTCTATATTCTATTTACAAATACTATAATTATATCAACCTTTTTTATATTTTATAATTTACAAAGTGAAATACCTTGTGAAATGACATAACTACTATTATATATCTTCTTTTTGGTGTGCACTTTTCACATCAAACCCAATCCAATTACTATACAAATGATATGCATTATATAAATATTTTGGCTAATCACTTTCCAGATACTCATCACCCATGTGACTCTGTACTTGAAATCAGAATCTTATTTGTAATGTGGTCAAATCTATGATCTAATCAATCTAGTCACGTTACACTTGAATTCAATTTAGAGATTATGAAAGCTTTTATGTTATTTATATCAGACAAACTGACTTTATCACACAATTATTAATCATTTTCCATAAGTCATCTCACAAAATGAATTGACACTACCACACCAAGCAATCTCCATTTAGAATAATGTGTAATGTGAAGTATACTAGTTTATTCTTAACCAATTGACAACACAGCCAACACTTTGCATTTAAAATAATGTATAATGGTTTGCATAAGTTTATCATGATTTAAATTAATGATATATTTTAATATTACAATATAATGTTGCCAACCAATCCAATACAATATTATGATGTAATATATTATCCAAATAGTGCAAGGTAATCAATGTAGTCATCATGATGTATACAGTACTCAAACATTAAAAAGAAATCAACGCTGTCATCAATAAAATATGACTTGGGAGGAATATAGTATGATGCGCTTGTTCAATAACAAGAGCAGAAACATTCCATATACACTGATATAAATACTACATCCAATTGTTCTCTAGCTAAGTAAGAAGATGTTGCGCATAATAAAATACAAATACAAGCATAGGGCCACTTATATGTATACAAACATTAGAAATAAATCAAGCATTCCATAGACATTGATATAAATACTACAACCAATTGTTCTCCAGCTAAGTAAGAAGATATTGGGAAAAATATAATACAAAGACAAGAAGAGGGTCACTTATCTTTATTTCATGGTCTTTATAGGAAGGCAGCCATATAACATTCTCATGGTATTCATTAGTTATCATTTGTTCCTCAAAATCATATTTATATCTATATTGTATATTCTAACCTTAAGAAAGAGAAGAAGTTTCTGCTATGTATATGAAATTTATAGCTGAACCAACAAATTCAATTTCAACAATAATTCTCATCAATTTGATTTGCTTCAACTTGCAATTAAAATCCATCCCCTAGCAATGAAACTATAATGCACCATCTATCACCTTTCCATCAAAACTGAGAATGAGCTGCAAGAAAATGGTGAGAATGTGGATGGCTAAAAATCATTGAGTTAAGTTTGTTCCCTGAGCTTTGCTACAAACATCAACTTCAACTGTAAAAATATTGAAATATTTGATTCTCTGGACATTTATAAGCAACAGAGTTGTCTGCAGAATTTGTCTATTGCTGAGTGCCAAACTTGGAGGTGTTGATATGAGTTATGGCAACGTCTAAGTAGAGTTGTTGAATGTAATTTGGGTGTGATTCCTCAACTCAGTCCAACTTATGGTAAAGCAAGGATGGTAGATGGACAGAATGAATTGGTTAATCTGTTGTGGATGATGTCATTTTTTTCTAGAAAATGGAAAATATCCTTCATTGATGGTCTCTTTTGTGGGAAAGAAGAAGCACAATTCAATGCAATCCCCACAGATACTAAGATTTCTTCCTTTCCTTCAACCTTTGGTCAAAGAGTATGATCTATGATGTGTAAAAGACGATGCTTGTGAGGTATTGAGATTTCTTCCTTTCCTTCAACCTCTGTTCGAAGAGTAGGATCTATGATGTGTAAAAGATGATGATTGTCATCGACAAATTTTTGACCCCATGCTACAAAATCCTTATCCGAAGGTGGTTTCCCGGTAATAATCTCCAAAAAAATAACCCCAAAGGAATAAACACCAAACTTTTGGTTGGGTTTAAGATTTTTCAATTCCTTCAGGGCCTGGTAAGGAGATAGAAAGTTCTTGGATGTCCCTAGACTTCCAAGCAAATCAGGTTTTGTCTATAGACTATCACGGGAACTAGTGGAACACTTTCTCTGTGAAAATATACCATCAAGGTTCTTAGGTGGATGGTAGAGCTAATATACTTGACATTGGCAGTGTCGAGTAGTTTGTCTATTCCAAAATATGCTATTTATAGCTCCATGTCAAACCCTAGAAGGATATTGCTTGGCTTAATATTTCCATGAACATGCTTCCTTTCATGTAACTTAAGCCAGGCCTCTAGCTACTTCCTTTGCAATTTTGATCCTCGCAGATAAAAGAGAGAGTTTGATGAACTTCCTACAAGATTGGAGATATAGTGTGAGATAATTTCCATGTGAGAGGATCTGAAAGGGATAGGCCACTAAAAACTTTAGAAGCTGAACAAGAGGAGAACAAAAATTCAAGCCCCTAAATAATGATGGAATCCCTTTTGCAATGATACAGAAAATTGTATTTGGTTACATAGAATGTAGAAATTGAAAGGAAATCAATACCCTTTTCTAACAAATGAAATAATTATACTCAACCGCATGCAACTCAATGGGAAAAATATTAATAGCCAATAATAACAAACTACAGAGAACCCAATGAACTAACTAACATATCTCCAATTTAAATGAATTGCAGAGAAGACAGTGAACAAGAAGATAAATATCCTTCCTAAATATAAAAAAGATGAAATAAACTGCAACATAATCTAGAAGCAAAACAAAAGGATTGATATATATTTTAAGGAAGAGAAAATTAGGATAGAATCTAGAATTTGAAAGAGAATGACTGACATTGTTTTCTTTAATAAATTGTTTTATGAAGCAACAAAGATGAAGAATCCTAAAATATCTGTCTGATCACAGAGAAGTGTTTATTCTTATTCCTAATTTTTTTTTTTAACTTTGAAAGATGTCTTTTTCTTGAATCTAGAGCCAAACTCTGTATTCTAGCTCTCCTTTGGTGCCAAAACTTGTACTACTGTAGTTACTAGAGTTTCAAAAATGTTGAGAAATATAGAGTTTCATTCGATTAAATTAGTAAACTAAATTAGAAAATTGTTGGTTAGGTCTATAAAAATGCAAGATTTGACATGACTATTTCTGATAGTAAAATAATTGTACATATTCTTTTTAGATGCACTAACTAGCAAATTACCTATTGAAACGTTGGCAAATAGTTAATTTGTTTATTGATTCTGAAGCTATGAATATCATAAAAATAAATAAAATGATGCCTTGAAATTATTTAGATAGTAATTGACCACAACCCATCTACAAATTAAAACTCACTCGCTTTTAAACCTAGAAATCTGCAACCTTACATTCATATGAGGTAGTCTTGCTGATAAATATAGCTTTGACATTCTCCTATTAGAAATACTCATTGGCAAGAGACCATGCAAGAGTGAGAACTCTGTTGAATTTGTGGATTTTCCTTCTATTGTGAAGACTGTTGTAGTGGAGGAGAGTACATTGGAGCTATTTGATGTTGATATGTTGATGGGAATGAGAATTCCTATACATGATGGACTACTTCAAGCACTTCAACTTACTATGGGCTGTTGTGCACCTTCTCCATCGGTGAGGCCAAATGTTAAGGCTGTCATCCAATAGCTCGAGGAGATAAGGCCTAAGACTCACTCTACTTTATATACTCCGACTGATACTAGGAGTGAACTCGAGCTTGCATTTTAGGTTTATGTTTATTTCTTGTACTCACCTCGTGGCATTTTTTCCATCTCCATTTGCATTCTTTAATCTAATTTTTCTATTGCTTTGATGACATCTTTAATGTATTATGTAGAAGACATATTTCAAAGCCACGGGAGTAAATTCCCTAATAGGGTAGTAATGGACAAACCCATAATTTGCATGGTTAGACCCTAGTAGTAGGGATGAATGTAAGTATCCACAGAGTTAAGGTATTGAAAATTCTTTCTGTTTTGTTTCTTTGGGAAGATCATGTGTTTGACTTTAGTGTCTGGCTCAAAGTGTTTGAATTTAGTGTCTGGTGCTTTGAGTGAATTTCACCCATCATTCAGATCGGAATGATAGGTGAATAATTTAACTTGAAATGTCAGACAATAAACCCCAACACAGGATCCTCCTGAATAGAACATACATGAACATAATGTCAATATTAAAACCTGCTAAAAAATTTGTGCATTAATTGAAAAGGCTTGTCAAATATGTTTTTAGAGTAGCAATTGTGGATCAAAACCATCTTTCGGTAGTAAATATCAACCCACTTCTTTTATTTTTGCTTTTTGCTAAAATAATAGAAAGTGTTAAAGTCCTATACAATGTATATTATCGATTTGTATGTCATTTGTGGCCTTGTCCGGTTGGTAATGTGAAGTTCCCTATTATTCAAACATATCTTTCCATCTCAAGGTCTTGGTCTTAAATTTTTCATGCTAGATGTAGTAAATCTGCCTCTAAATAAACCTTTCAATATCTGCTTTGTCAAAATTGTTTGAGGACCAAAATACAGATACTTCCATTGTTCTCAATGTGTAGAATAAGGGAGTGAAATATTATCTAATACAATATAAGTTTGACTGTAACATGAAGGAAGCTCATACAAGCCATAACAATACTCAGTGAACCAACTCAGTTAATCCTAAGATGGTATTCATAGAGAATATCTCAATTGTGGAGCTCTATATCATGGTAGGATGACAAAATTGGCAATAAGTTGGTTTATGGTTGAGAAACTCAGATCCATGCCATATAATAATTTCAAAACTCATATTGGTCTTCTTGATTACATTTGCATTTCGTTTGGTTGTCCTTTATGTTTTTTAGTTGTGTCCTCTTAAAGTAATTCAAACATGAAGTCACTTTTAAAATAATCCTCCCCACACTATTTTGCTTTGCAGCTTTTGGAAAAATATGGTAATGTGCCAAAACGAAAAGAGAACATAATTTTTGTCAATCATGGTTCATTATCTAATATTGCCTACTAGAGCACAACCAAGAAGAAACCCATGCCTAATTAATTTCAGGGTCTAGAGGGACATCATCTATTTATTCCTCCCCATGCCAGTGAATTTGACACTTCATTGCCACAAGAGACACTGACACTGAGAAATATATCTGATGAAGAAAAGACGCCAATGTGTTGTATGAAATAGCAAGAAAATAGGGTCTACTCCATTCTTGTTTGAACACACCTCACATGTAGGAAAATTTGTAGCGCATGCATAATTTTTACAATGGCCTTGAATGAGCATAAAATCTTAAAAGTGAAAGCTCTTAGGAAACTGCAGCCAACTGGTTTCTTCCTCTCAAACAAGACTGGGAAATTGGGAATATAAAAGAAACAAAGTGGATGAAGATCATGATCAAATGAAAGCAAAGGCCTGCTTGTTGTATATTACAAATGACTTGCTGGAGGTGACCACACTGTGACAAACTAGAACACAATTTAAAACATACAAATAGTTCCAGTATATGGATTATGTAAATTTCTTTTCTTTGAGCCTCGTTCCGCAGCTTTGGCATTTTTTCAGCCATGCTTATATTGCAAATGAGATATTTGACACCCCTTGATTGTCTCACAAAGTTTTCCATTTGTTCCGAGGGCTGATAGTCAGAGATATCATCATGTGAAGATGAAACATTGGACAACTCCTCATATTCTTCCTCCAAATTTTACAATGTGTATTCTTGTTAAATATAGTTCTCGATAAGGCTAATGATTTTCATGCAAATTGTACAATTCATATTATCCTTAAACACATACCATAACAAGATTCAGCTATAGAAATCATACAAAATTCCAGAATATACACATTTCAGCAACTGCACAAGATTCAAGTACAAGAAATTTGCAAAATCTCTAAGTAATTATTATTCAGTCGTAAGCAAGGTATTCCAACAGAAATATTAATTTAATTTCTAATGAAATGTCTCCAAAATGTACAGCAGTAAATCTGATACAAGTTCACCTGTTCTATCTTTTATTTGACTACTATGAATTAAACTTTTACTAATCAAATACTTCCATTTTCTAGCTATGTGACTTGTCCTGTTGCCAATATCGCATAGAAAAATGAATTCGACCAAGAGCAGGTGGGATACTATAGGCCTGTCTTGGCAACCATATCTCCTCAAGATGACTTGTATTCTATTTACAAATACTAAATTCTATAATATTTTATGGATTTTGTATATTCTATTTACAAATACTATAATTATATCAACCTTTTTTATATTTTTATAATTTACAAAGTGAATTACCTTGTGAAATGACATAACTATTATTATATATTTTATTTTTTGTGTGCACTTTTCACATCAACCCCAACCCAATTACTATACAAATGATATGCATTATATAAATATTTTTTCTAATCACTTTCCAGGTAGTCATCACCCTCGTGACTCTCTACTCAGAATCAGAATAAAAAATGATATGCATTATATAAATATTTTGGCTAATCACTTTATGGATACATGGGAATCTGTACTTGGAATCAGAATCTTATCTGTAATGTGGTCAAATGTATGATTTGTTCAAATCTATGATCTAATCAATTGAGTCACCTTGCACTTGAAATTCAATTTAGAGATTATGAAATATTTTATGTTAATTATATCAGACAAACTAAATTTATCACACAATTACTAATCATTTTCCATAAGTCATCTGACAAAACGAATTGACACTACCACACCAAGCAATCTGCATTTAGAATAATGTGTAATGTGGACTATATTAGTTTATTCTTAACCAATTGACAACATATCCAACACTTTGCATTTAAAATAATTTACAATGGTTTGCATAAATTTATCATGAGTTAAATTAATGATATATCCTAACATTACAATATAATGTTGCCAACCAATCCAATACAATATTATGATGTAATATATTATCCAAATAGTGTAAGGTAATCATTGTAGTCATCATGATGTATACAGTACTCAAACATTAAAAAGAAATCATTGATGTCATCAATAAAATATGACTTGGGAGGAATATAGTATGATCATACCTGTTAAATAACAATAGTAGAAACATTCCATAGACACTGATATAAATACTACATCCAATTGTTCTCCATCTAATTAAGAAGATGTTGGGTAGAATATAATACAAATACAAGCACAAGGTCACTTATTTGTATACAAAAATTAAAAAGAAATCAACGCTATCATCAATAAAATATGGCTTGGGAGGAATATAGTATGATGGACCTGTTCAATAACAACAGCAGAAACATTCCATGGACACTGATGTAAATACTATAGCCAAATGTTCTCCAGCTAAGTAAGAAGATGTTGGGCAGAATATAATACAAATACAAGCGCAGGGTCACTTATCTTTATTTCATTGTCTTTATAGGAAGGCAGCTATATAACACTCTCATGGTCTTCATTAGTTATCCTTTGTTCCTCAAAAGCATATTTATATCTATATTATATATTCTAACCTTAAGAAAGAGAAAAATTTTCTTCTATGTATATGAAATTTATAGCTGAACCAACAAATTCAATTTCCAACAATAATTCTCATCAATTTGATTTGCTTCAACTTGCAATTAAAATCCATCCCCTGGCAGTGCAACTATAATGCACCATCTATTACCTTTCCATCAAAATTGAGAATGAGCTGCAAGAAAACTGTGAGAATGTGTATGCCTAATAAGCATTGAGTTAATTTTCTTCCCTGATCTTCGCTACAAACATCAACTTCAACTATAAAACGATTGAAATCTTTGAGTCTTTGGCCATTTATAAGCAGCGGAGTTTCCTGCAAAATTTATCTCTTGCTGAGTGCCAAACTTGGAGGTGTTGATATGAGTTATGTCAACGTCTAAGTAGAGTTGTTTAATGGAATGTGGGTGTGAGTCCTCATCTTATTCCAACTTATGGAAAAGCAAGGATGGTACATGGACATAAAGAATTTGTTAATCTGTTGTGGATGATGCCATTTTTTTCTATAAAATGCAATATCTCCTTCATTGATGGTCTCTTTTGTGGGGAAGAAGAAGGAAAATTCAATGCTATCCCCACAGACACTAAGATTTCTTGCTTTCCTTAAAGCTATGGTCGAAGAGTAGGATCTATGCTATGTAAAAGATGATGCTTGTCAGATATTGAGATTTATTCATTTCCTTCAACCTCTGGTCAAAGAGTAGGATCTACGATGTATAAAATATGATGCTTATCATCGACAAAGTTTTGACCCCATGCTGCAAAATCCTTATCTGAAGATGGTTTCCCAGTAAGAAACTCTAGAAAAATAACCCCAAAGGAATAAACATCCTACTTTTGGTTGGGTTTAAGAGTTTTCAATGCCTCCGGGGCCAAGTAAGGAGATACAAAGTTCTTGGATGTCCCTAGACTGCCAAGAAAATCAGGTGTTGTTTGTAGGCTATCACAGGAACCACTAGAACACTTTCCCCCTAAAAATATACCATCAAGGTTCCTTAGGTGGATGGCAGAGCTGCTATACTTGACGTTGGCAGTGTCCAATAGTTTGTCTAGTCCAAAATATGCTACTTATAGCTCCATGTCAAACCCCAGAAGGATATTGCTTGGCTTAATAATTTATTGAACATACTTCCTTTCGTGTAAATAAGCCAGGCCTCTAGCTACTCCCTTTGTAATTTTGATCTTGCCAGATAAAAGGGAGAGTTTGATTACCTTCCTGCAAGATTGCAGATATAGTGTCAGACAATGTCCATGTGAGAGGATATGAAAAGGATAGGCCAATGAAAACTTTAGAAGTTGAAAAAGATTATCGAGATCAACATGATACAAGAGAAAAACAAAAATTCAAACCCCTAAATAATGATGGAATCACTTTTGCAATGATACAGATAATTGTATTTGGTTACACTGAATGTAGAAATTGAAAGGAAATCAATACCCTTTGCTAACAAAGGAAATAATTATACTCAACCCCACGGAACTTAATGGACAGAATATCAATAGCCAATAATAACAAACTACAGAGAACGTAGTGAACTAACTAACATATATCCAATTTAAATGAACTACAGAGAAGACATTGAACAAGAAGAAAACTATCCTTCCTAAATATAAAAACAATGAAATAAACTACAACATAATGTGGAAGCAAAACAAAAGGATTGATATATATTTTAAGCAAGAGAAAACCAAGATAGAATCTAGAATTTGAAAGAGAATGACTGGTACTGTTTTCTTAATTAAATTCTTTTATGAAGCAGCAAAGATGAAGAATCCTAAAATATCTGACTGATCGTAGAGAAGTGTTTATTCTTATTCCTAAATTTCTCTTTTTTACATTGAAAGATGTCTTTTTCTTGAAGTTAGAGCCAAACTCTATATGGTAGCTCTCCTTTGGTGCCAAAACTTGTACTACTGCAGTTACCATAGTTTCAAAACTGTTGAGAAATACAGAGTTTCATTCCATTAAATTAGTAAACTAAGTTAGCAGATTGTCGGTTAGGTCTATAAAAATGCAATATTTGACATGACTATTTTTTACAGTAAAATAATTGTGCATATTCTTTTTATATGCACTAACCAACAAATTACCTATTGAAATGTTGGGAAATAGTTAAGTTGTTTACTGATTATGAAGCTAGGCATGTTATAAAAATAAATAAAATGATTCCTTGGAATTATTTTGATAGTAATTTATCGCAACCCATCTAGAACTCAAAACTCACTAGCTCTTAAACCTAGAAATCTGCAACGTTACATTCCTATGAGGTAGTCTTGTTGATATATACAGCTTCGACATATTCCTGTTAGAAATACTCATTGACAAGAGGCTAGAAAAGAGTGAGAATTCTATTGAATTTGTGAATTTGCCTTCTATTGTGAATACTGTTGTAGTGGAGGCGAGTACGTTGGAGTTGTTTGATGTTGATATCTTCATGGGAATGACAATTCCTATACATGATGGACTACTTCGAGCAATTCAACTTACTATGGGTTGCTGTGCACCTTCTCCATCGATGAGGCCAGATGTTAAGGCTGTCATCCAATAGCTCGAGGAGATAAGGCCCAAGACTCATTCTGCTTTATATACTTCAACTGATACTAGGAGTGAACTGGAGCTTCCATTTTAGATTCATGTTCATTTTTTGTACTCACCTTTTGGTAGTTTTTCCCTCTCCATTTGCATTCTCTAATCTACTTTTTATATTGCTTTGATGACATCTTTAATGTATTATGTAGAAGACATCTTTCAAATCCACGGGAGTAAATTCCCTAACAAGGTAGCAATGGACAAACCCACAATTTGCACGGTTAGACCCTAGTAGTAGTGATGAATGTAAGTATCCACATAGTTAAGGTATTGAAAAGTCTTTCCTTTTTGTTTCTTTGGGAGGATCCTATGTTTGAATTTAGTGTCTGGCTCAAAATGTTTGACTTTAGTGTCTGGTGCTTTGAGTGAACTTCACCCATCATTCAGATCTGAATGATAGGTGAAGAAGTTCAGTTGAAATGTGAGACAATAAACCCCAACACATGATCCTCCTCAATAGAACATACATGAACATAATGGAAATATTAAAAACTACTAAAGCCTTCACTCATTAATTCAAAAGGCTTGTCAAATATGTTTTGAGAGTAGCAATTGTGGATCAAAAACATCTTTCAGTAGTACATATCAACCCACTTCTTTTATTTTTTCTTTTTGATAAAAGAATAGAAAGTGTTAAAGTCCTATACAATGTATTGTATCGATCTGTATGTCATTTGTGGCCTTGTTTGGTTGTAATGTGAAGTTCCTTGTTATTCAAACATCTCTTTCCATATCAAGATATTGGTCTTAAATTTTTCATGCAGGATGTAGTAAATATGCCTCTAAATAAACCTTTCAATTTTTGCTTTGTCCAAATTATTTGAGGACCAAAATATAGATATGTTTGTTCTTCTCAATGTGCAGAATAAGGGATTGAAATATTATCTAATACAATATAACTTTGACTGTAACATGAAGAAAGCTCATACAAGCCATAACAATACTTAGTGAGCCAACTCAGTTAAGACTATGCTGATATTCATAGAGAATATTTCAATTGTGGAGCTCTATATCATGGTACCATGAAAAAATTGGCAATAAGTTGGTTTATGGTTGAGAAACTCAGATCCATGCCATATAATAATTTCAAAATTCATATTGATCTTCTTGATTATATTTGCATTTGGTGTGGTTGTCATTTCTGTTTTTCTGTTGTTTGCTCTTGAAGTAATTCAAATAGGAAGTCACTTTTAAAATCATCCTCTCCACACTATTTTTCTTTGCAGCTTTTGGAAAAATATGGCAATGTACTAAAACCAAAAGAGAACATAATTTTTGTCAATTGTGGTTCATTATCTAAGCTTTCCTACCAGAGCACAACCAAGAATAAAACCATATCTAATTAATTTCAGGGTCTAGAGTGACATTATCTATTTATTCCTCCCCATGCCAGTGAATTTGACACTTCATTGCCACAAGAGACACTCACGTTTTTTTTTACTAATCACATAAGCATGGATTTAAAAGTATAAAATAGATCTTTTATGTGGATCCTAGGTAGGAAGCTCTGGAAGGATGAGATTGACCAAATGATTGGAGTGACATGCTCACCCAGTCCTTGAGACATGGTAAACAAGGTTCCCATAAAACACAGTTCAAATTCAAATCACATATGACGCAGAAGAACACCATAGCTTGCAGGAAATTCAAAGATGCCCTTATTGGTGTCAGTCGAAAAGAAAAAAAATAGGCTTGGTTGATGTGGAATTGAAATTATGAATTCTAGAAAAGAGTAAACTTTAGAGACTTCTATACCAATAAACTAAGTCAATATCGAAAGGGTTTTGAACTTGGACAGAAGTAACTTTGAATGTTATGTAATTAACTGTCACACATAGTGCATTTTTTTTAAAGGCGATTACAATATATAAACCTACACCATCATCTATGGGCATTAGGAGATCTATACCATTATGTTTATATTGGAAGATCAAATATCTTTTTGTCTGATATAATAGCTAAACACTAAGAGTTTCCTTAAAATATTGACGTACATTAGAACGGAGGCAAAATATAGTCATCCATGAATATTGATGAGAAATACTAATCTCTTTACATAGCCGATGCAAAGTTGCAATGATTTAGCAAAATATTTGAACATGAGGTAATATGTTCATGAGTGCAAATACGACCTTATAAAAGCTACATTGACACCAAGATTTCACTAAATCCCTTCAACTTAAATTTTACTATGTTATCTCTATGTTTAAACCATATACAACTCATAGTTGAGAATCGAGATAAGAGAAAACATAATTGAATTCCCCCATTCTGCTATGAATCAATCTCGCTGAGGGTGATTGAGGGACACTTAACAGTTAACACTCCAGACAAATTAAGAGAAACAAGTTTGAAACTCTGCTTACCTTGGAATAGAAAATGAAAATTTATGAGGAGCAATGACTTGCACAGACATGCACAGACAGAAGCTAGGTGCTCTTATAGATTGGGTTCAAGAAATGTGTGTATAATAAAATAAAATAAAATGAAAAAAAATGCACCGAGAGCTCTATGTTGAAAGCATACTTAGTTCGCAGTTAAATTGAGTTAAGAAAAGGAACTATTACATTCCACCATTCTCATGTGAATCAATGTGACTAAGGATGAGTGGAGGCTATTTAATACTCACAGACAAATTAAGATAAACAAGTTTGATTCTCTACTTACCTTGGAACATAAAACTGTTAAAGAACAATTCTGATTTACAATGACTAAGTTCTTGCATGGAGAGAAGCATGGTGATCTTATATTGCAAGTGAAAGAGATGTGTAATAAAACAACATAGGATATATTTTAAGAAGCAATGATTTGCATTGAAATTTAAAAAGAAAAAACTTACAGACTCACGACTGAAATGGATACTCCAAAAAAGATATGACCCTGTGCTATTAATCAAAACAGTATTAAGAATGACCCACAAGTTTTTTGAATCAATGGTGCTAACATTATTATTTAAGAAAAACCAATACAAATGCTGTAATATTTGACTCCTCGATGGAGCTGAGTAAGCGTATGATTGGTAAAGTCATGGTGAGTTTAACCAGAATTGATCAAGTTTGGTCCAAATTAGGAAACTTGCCTATTTTCATGCCTACTGCACTATATTGTATTTTCTTACTCCAAGGTCGGTGTTCATAGTAGTAAATATTGTATCTCAAGGATACCACATTATTTTTCCCTTTTAAATTGTATAATCAGTTTTCAAGGCTATTCAATTTCTGGAGTTGCAGGAGTTGTGGATGTATACAATTGGAGTTGCACGACTTGTGGACATATATAATTTAGAAATTTTCTGCATTACCATGATGAATTAGTTTGATGGGTGGACTATGCCACCATATGTCAATTTGATATTGGTACACCTATCCTCAGTAATGGGAGGGGAAGGGAAAATCCTACATTAACTTGTCAAATATTACAAAATTTTTAAACAGTTACATAGACCATGCTAGCCTGGCTCACAAACATATCGTATTTGAAACCCGAAAGATGTTGCATATCTTTCATCTTCTATATGGTTATTACGATAATCATATCAATGCAGAGGTACAATCAGTCTGAATTTGTACAATTATATTAGATACATAATTCTATCATAAAAAATGTAAAAATTTAGTTTTTAATGGAATCTTCATTACAGTTAATGATTAATCATATCTTTATGGGAAATATACACTAGTGGAAAATGAGAGATTAGTGACCAAAAAAATGACCAAAATCGGCATATCAATGACCACTTTTGGTTTGGCGATCGCTGGTGGCTAATTTGCGGTCTTTTATTACGCGACCAAAATTGGTCATTTTTATTTTGGTCATTTATAG
>LPNX011009725.1:8514-18791 GCA_001517045.1 Pseudotsuga menziesii
GTTGGAAGGATCCCACCAGCATCATGATCAACATAGACTAGATGGTGAAGTTCAACTTGACTTGCAGAGGTTGAGTGCTTATATCCAACATGACCTGCAGAGGTTGGATAGGTTCCCCAAGCATGAACCGGAGAGGCTAGGTGGTGAATATCAACTTGAATTGCAGAGGTTGAACTAGTGCCCCTTGCTTATGTTCCTTCTTCCTATTCCTCCTTCTTTTACTCCTTTTAGACTGTCGGTTACTAGTGTTCGTACTTTCACCGCATGAGGTAGAAGGAGGAGGAGAATCAACTACAGGTGAAGGGGAAGCAGTTTTTTGATGCCATTGATATAAGGAGCTTACTTGAGAAGCATCAAGAGCATTTAGGATAGTTGGAGTGGAAAAAAACCACACCGGTAGCCGTAGGGTGAATCCAGGTAGATTCAGGGTGGCCATCAAGGGAACACTAACATTCCCATGAGAGGAATAGTAGAAGGAGTTCCCAACATGGGGATCTCTTGGTTGGTGCTCAAAAGAGTGTTAGCCATAGTTTCAAACAATAAGACAAAGTATGAGGTTGATAGAGAAACACAAGTACAAATAATCCACCTGAAGGAAAACTAAGTACAGACAAACCATAGAGCACTCACTGAAATTCCTAAATCCAAACAGACAAACAGGTATAACATATGCTTTCCAAAAGAAAGCTGATAGACAGTTACTTGGCATCCCTATAGATGTTCTTAGGCACAAGCGGAGGAATCAACCACCACCCTCCCACACCTTCTACTGGGGTTACCTTCCAAGCCCATCTAAGGTCAACCAGAAATAGCCTTCCAGTGTACCTGTGTATGAACCCTAGATGTCAAAGAGACTAAAGGCTCATTTAACTATATTGACAGTTTGGGGGGATAGTTGCAAGCCTGGTTCGTACGCATGGGTAAGGTAGCAAAGCCCGCAAACCTATCTAAGACAGAATCCCCAGATGCGCAAAAACCTTTGTCTATGCTTTGACACGGAATCAGAGGGTTATCTCCTCATTCCAATCCTCCACGTGACCTCATGCTTAACTCCCGTTTGAGAGGAGCTTCCCATATACTGTTGGGGCGCACACCTTAACGGTCCCTAATTTTTGTAACTTCGCGGTTTTTGGGGAAGTTGTAAGCGGAGTTATGACTCAAAACAGTCTTAGGGGTGTCGGGGTTGAGTAAAAACCTTCTTTTTGTAATAAACCCATGGTTTAAGTACAGGGTTTAGGGTTTGGGGTGCCCATGGTTTAACCCCATGGTTTTGTAATAAGTGCACTATAAATAGGCACTCTTGTAAAGAAGTCAATTTAGGCTTTTGATGTAAGATGAATTAATGTGAAGCTAAGGCTTGTTTTGTAAGAAGGTTAAGTCCCAGCTATGTGCGTGGATGACCTCTACAGCTGTGTGCGCAGAGGGTTTTGGGTGATTAAGGAAATCTATAGCTGTGTGCGCAGAGGCCTGCAGCTGTGTGCGCGGCTTTAAGGACTTGAAAGGATATACATTTGAGTGCGCAGATCAGAACTATGGTTTTAGTAAAGAGTTGAATAAAACGCAGTTCTGTGGACGTAGCCCCTACACTGGGGGTGAACCACATTATATCCGGTGTTGTGGTTCTTTGTGTTGTTTCTGTTATGTTCTTTCATGCATTGATAAATGTATATCTGATAAATAAGATCACTGCTGACATAATAACTTCGCTGTGAATTCCCAGTAAAGGGTTAAGCAAGTCACTACCTATTTATTTGGCTGCGAAGTTATATATATGAATGTGAATCTCTGTTTTATATGAATATAAGTTATTAAAGGCTAAAGGTACAGTAATATCCCTCTTCTGATTGCAGAAACCTGATTCTGCGGCATCCCATAGCTGTTTTGGGTGAGACTGCAACCTGTTCATAGGTTGTTGTCGAAAGGGCCAACACTGTGGGTCTTTTGTTGGTGCGAAGTTAACGGTATAATGCCCGGGTCTGCCCTATAGCCCAAAAAATTGGTTCCGTTGCCGGTTGAACTCAGTATCTACTCAAGAGGGGTTTACGTCGTACCTCGAGGGCTATGTTCTGGAGACCCTCTGTGAAGGAAATCAGTGATTGGCTTGATGAGACTTATCTAAAATTCACTGAGAAAGAGAACAACGATCCGCGTCATAGTGAAAACGACTTTTTATAAAGGTATGTTTTCTATGATGTTTATGAAATTTTCTTTGGTAGTATCCACATAGAGTTGCACCAGTGGTTATCCAGGTTAACAGAGCGAAGGATGAACTTCCAAGAACGTCAATTTCTTGATTGGACCCCCGCAAGAATTAATATACTGAAAAGGGTGAACAACGAGATATATCACGCTGTTGATTTCTAGACAACGCGAACCATTGAAGCATTTGTGATGGAATTCGCCATCGACACGAGTACTTCCTTTAGTGAAGCCAAGTGGCGATTTTTCAACGGACCAAGGGGTAAGTTTTTGAATTCATTTAGTTTGAGAATTAAAATACTATTAGCTGAAAAAGGTATATTGTTAATTGAATCAGACTGTTAGATTTAGTATTACTAACCTATGTTTGCAAGTGAAAATACCTTCAACGAGCAAAGTGGTTTTCTGCGAAGTGGAAAAAGGTACAAGAGAGATTTTGGATCCTATTCCCAGGGTCAGCATACTGAGTATTCCCCTGTAAATCCCACAGATTCAGAACCCGAAGAAACCCCTTCTGTTGGAAACCCTCCGGTAACCCCGCAGCGAAGACCTATTATCCCTGAGAACCCGTCGCAGTCTGAAAGTCACCCTAGCCTAAGTATTCCTGTCGCAGGCCAGTCTACCCCAGTAAGTTCCCCCCTGCCTACTTCCAGTCCCCCTCCCTCCCCCCCGAGACTCGTGATGGCCCATATGAATGATGACATTAAGCTCCCTGTTTTCAAAGGAACTAGATCAGAGGATCCAGAACAGTTATGGTTTTTATGTGAAGCAGTGTGGACTGCTAAGAACATTACAGATCAAGATACAAAAAGACCGCAGATGGTTACTTCTTTCAGAGACCGCACTCTGACCTGGTTCATGAAGTTTTCCAGCAATCAGAACCATGCATTGGCTGATATAAAAGCAGCAATGATAAAGGAATTTAAGAAGCCAAAATCAGAGTCGCAGTGTATCACTGAATTGAAAGAGATTCAGCAGAGGTGCGACGAATCAGTGTGGGACTTTGATCAAAGATTCAAAGTTCTGCTAGACCAATTCAGTTTCACCATTGGCCCTGTGTAGCACAAGGAATGGTTCATTGCAGCATTGCTACCGCATATCAAAACTCCACTCATGCAACAGAAGGTTGCTGACCAGCAGGAGGCTCTGGAAATCGCGATGAAGCTTGAAACCACTCCTGTCGAAGACAATTCTTGTATCTCTCAAATCCAAGCGTAGTTGGTAGCGATGGCTCTAGAGCTTCACGATATGAAGAAAGGAAAAACCGGTCACGAAGAGGTTTGGGGTACACAATGTCAGACAGAAGGTCATGCCAAGGAACAATGTCCTGTGGTAAGAAATTACGTGAATACTGGTGCGCCAAACCTGTTTAACCCACAAGTCCTATATTGTGAGCTCTGCAGAATAGCAGGCCAGCATCGACCTGAAGACTGTTATCTGCTACAGAGGTATGGGCAAGTACCTAAGAACTCCTATTGTAAATTCCATAAGTTCATAGGACATAATGAAGATGAGTGTCACATTTATGACCTCATGCGATAACGCACCTATGACACCTATCGGGTACAAAATGAGGGACAGAGCAATGATGGATATGGTTACCGGGGTGGTGCATTAGGCAGAGGTGCTTTTGGAGGTCATGGTCAACGTGGTATGGCCAGACAAGGAAGAGGATAGGTTGTGTTTTACAACTATAACCAGGCCGGGCATCTAGCGAGAGACTGTCGAAACCCAACTACGACATGTCGGTATTGCCGAGCAGTAGATCATGTGATCGAGCAGTGCCCACAATTGATAGCTAAGATTCAGGAAAGAAACAGTGTCCCTACTTAGAATATTCAGATGATTTTCGTCGAGCAAAGACCTGCCCTAGCCATTAATGTTGTTACCCGGAGTGGAGATACGACGGAAGCGCAGAACAAGGAGAAACAGCCTGCTGAGGCTTGGGTTAGGAAGGCCCCAGAAAAAATCCCTGCATTTGATGTTGAAAGAGAAAAAGAGACATTTATGGCATCCATGAGAGACTTTGCTGACCCCAACACATCAGTAATACCTGCACAACAACCTCAGGAGCAGTCACAGATGCAAGAAGCTTCGATAGATAAAGTAAGTACACTGTCCTCCTTTTTATAGAGTTGTCTGAAGCTCCTAAGAAATCAGAATGCTTTAAGTGAGTTGCAGAAAGTTATTGCTTCCTGCGAACCTCAGCAAAGTTCTGGTGAGGAAAAAACTATTAATAGAGTCAGGAGAACTGGCAGGGAAATGAGATTGAATGCTTAGATAGGAGAGTATGATATGACTGCTGTCATCTTGGACCTAGGATCAGAGGTAAATGTCTTAACTAAGCAAACTTGGGAACAAATAGGAAAACCTACCCTTGATTGGTCCCCTATACAGTTGAGATTATCCAATCAGCAGAATATTGTGCCCCTAGGAAGACTCCCTAGTGTACCAGTAGATATTGATGGAGTCAGTACCTTATCCGACTTTGAGGTAATTGAAATAATTGATGACAGCAACCCCTATCCCGCACTACTAGTCATTGAATGGGCAATAGATAATGATGCAGTCATCAACCTGAAGAAGAGACAGATGAATTTCTAAGGGAAAGGAATGAGAGTCATAGTCCTATTGGAACCTTCTCAAGGAGAGAGATACACAGAGCCAGTAAGAGATGAAGACCAGGATGCTTTGGACCACATCTATAATATCACAGCTAAGGAAGAAGATTATGTTGATCCTATTGCCGAAGGTATCATGGATTGGCAGTGTGATAGCTCCTACATGACGGATTCAGATGATGGGTTAGAAAACTGGAAGAACAGACTTTATGAGCTGCATGGACATAGATGTGCCAGAATTACCAAATCTATCAGATGGCTTGGTGCACAGATACTAGATTCACAAAAAAGGGAGACGCTGGATTCAGTATTCAGAACCACAACAGCCAAACAGTGGAATGGACATCAGAAGAACAGTCCTAGTTGGGATGCTCGTCAGAAGTTCCTTCACCTGAGAATTATGGATCAGCCCCAGGAGGTGCAAAGCAGGTTTGATGGGAAGACTACCCTCAGGAATATGTGGCATAGTGCTATGAAGCATGGTAGAATGTACCTCAGGAATTATGGTTACATAGGTTTGTACATAATTTGGAACCAATAGCGAAGAACTGGTACGTAGAGGCTGAGCTTCGCCAGGATACTGTAAGTTGGGATCCTCTTGTTGATAGTTTTGTGCTTACCTTTTCTACTAATGAAGTTTTTCCAGCTTTAGATGCAGCTATCAGGTTGGTCCATACTAAGGTATTGGATGCTCAAGAAATAGTAAAATATCGGCCTGATTGGACAGCACAAGAATCTCATGCAGTCGAATATTATAACCTCGCAATTGATGAGGATGATGATCCATGCAATATTGGTATTCCTGAGTCAGAAGAACACTGCAACGTACACGGACCAGCAGCCAAAGCCCTTGAAGTGACTCAGCCCCCGAAGAAGCGGACAGTCAACATTGGATCAGAAGACCGGCCTAAGTATGCTACCAGTGGAGATTATTGGGATGAAGACACGGCAGGAAAAGCGACCCAACTTCTCCATGAGTGTCGGGACTTATGTCTGAGGAAGTTCCTGAAAATAAGAGGAATCAATGAAGCTGTGGATGGCATTTTGTCGTGGGTAAAATATTGACTCCATGTCGCAGATGGTGTCCAGCGGCGTCGAATGTCCTTATTAGCGCGCAGCCACAGCTACTGCTTGTGTCGAAGAAGGAAAGGTCTGTCGAAACTTATAAAATGACCGCTACAAGAAATCAAATTTGGTGGTGCCGGTACGTTCTCTGTATTAACTGCCTGTATTAATGTGATCTTGGAAAATCTACCGCCGTTTGGGCAAGATCTCTGTTAGACTTGGCGCCATCAATGCACAGTTATGACAGATTTTAGGGATAGATTCTATAGGAAGACACCCACAGCCGCAAGATTCACATTCTTCAGTTTCTTAAGTTTTACAATTGCATCCATGTCTGCTGATCATGAGTTCCAGGAACTATTGAGAGAGTTTGAGCAGATAGGGTTTCCGAACCTTTTCCACCAACCACCTACATCTGCTCCCCGTGAAGAAACTCCCCCGGTGCCAACTCAGCTAATGCAGACATGATCTGACTGAAAGAAGTTCAAACCTGAAGTTCGTTCTAAGCACAACGAAGACCGCCATAAGCAATCAGGGAAAACACTAGAGGACCCCGAGATGCCTCCGTTTGGTTCAGCAGAGGTCCCACCGGTCGAAGATGAGAACATTGCACTGAAGCATCCACCATATCTTCCACCAGTTCGACCAAGAGTCCAGCCACCTCGACGACTAAAGAAGTTCACATTACGCACCCCTTCGCTGCCCCCGGGTGTACAGTTGGTCGGGACCATGACAGGGAAAATAGACCGGCTTAAGTATGCCGACCACGACACGAATGATCGTGGAAAGTTTCCATAGTTCGCCCTAGCACAATACTTGCATTTTGTCAAATGTCCAGAGACTAATGCGACATTGCTGGAAGTAAAACAATGGGCTGCTGGCTTGGATCAAGTTGGTCTACTAAAGATGCTCGATGTTCCCCATTTTAGTCGCAGCACATAGGTGACCATAGTGGTTAAGCAGCTGCTGGAATTAGTACATGACAACCACCTATGGATAGGAGACAAGAAAATTCCCATTAATGGTGAGCTTATTCATAGGATCATAGCCTTACCAATAGCAGGACCTGATCTGGGGACCGAATTTCCTTCAAATCATGAGGACACGAAGCTCGCACAAAGCATTAAGGAATGCTTCGGCCTGACGAAGGGAAAACAAGGATATCACACTTCCACAATTCAACAACATAATATTCGCTTCGCAGTTGAGCTTCTAGCATGCAAGCTCATGCAAAAGTGTAGACCATATGAAGTACCTACCCCGGTTATCAGAATTGCGGCGAACTATGCCGAAGGCTATAGTTACAACTGGGTAGCATATATCGCAAAGGAATTCCTTGAAGACATTCGTGACGTGCAGGAGAAAGGTAGGCCCTTTCACTATTTATGGTTGATAGTCCTTATCGCCCTGGTAGGATGGAAAGAACCTACCAAGGCGCAGTTTGCTGCTATACCTATGGACTTGCCTGGTGCAGTAGGGTATGCCTCTCTGTGGGTTTCCCAGGATAAAACCCTACAGCATATGACCAACTGTGTATTTTCCTTTTATATGATGAGTATCTCATATGAGATCACGAAAACCCCTCGGCTCAGTAATGAGTTATTCTCTTAATACGACGGCGCAGCCCATTTTAGCACCGACATGCATCATATTTTCATCTAGGCCCACGCGGATCAAAAGCATCAATGGTTTAAGTTACCATATGTAGTGACCAAAGAAGACATCCTCGCGGTCGTTCAACAGTGGCCAGCGGAATGGTTGAAGGATGCAAGGAAAAAACCCACCATTCTAGTTCCCCCAGTTACCAATCTGGGCACAGGACCTAGTCATACACAGCACCAAGACCTCCCTGAAGACAGTCAAGAACAAACTGAGTCACAGCAGAGTGAAAGCAACTAGGGTGGAGACGATGGAAATGACGAAGAAGAAGGAGACTCGGTTAACACTATTTCAGACCCTAATCGACAGGATAAGCTCAAGACGCTAGAGCCGGAGGAAGTGAACAAACCCCAGTCCCAAAAGAAAATGAAGGCGTCGAAGGATAAGAATATTGACGAGGAGCCCATCCTGACAAGTGAGAAGCTTGATCAGGCTCTCTCAAGGTCAACAGAAGTTCTCACCAAGAAATGGTTAGAATTTTTAGCTACACAACTGCATGCCATCACCGGTGTAGCAAAACACATTTCGGAGTTGAAGGAAATTGCAGAAAAATCACTGACTGGCGCTTCAGCAAGAACTGTCCCAGTAAGCGCACCGCCAGACCTTAGGCAATGGCCAGCCAGAGACAACAAAGGCCAAGTCTCGAGTGCCACCCTCATATTAACCGATGCAGCGTCTCGTTCAGGGATGAGTATGAAGGTTGGAATTGATTACACTAAGATGTCCATGACAGAGCTACATCTCTGTCAGTTAGCAATTATGAAGGAAATCTAAGCACGCGACCAATATTCACAAATGCAGTTGGAAAATGCCATAAGTAAGCAGCAGGGCTTCGCCACGCAGCTGGAGGCAGCGGAGCAGAGAAAGAGGGATGCAGAACATAAGCGCATTACCCTGATACGAGTCTTGGATGAGGCATGTCGAAGTCTTCCTGACTTCGACGTATAGCTGGTGGAAGAACCATAACAAAGATTAGCCAGGTTGAAAGATTACGCGCAGGAGTCCCGTAGTGAAATAGAGAAGCTCAAAGCAGAACATGAGGCTCAGATTGCAGAGCTTCAACTCTGCATCAACCCGGAGAGCCCACCAGAGGTCAGGGAGCAACGTCGAGTCAACAATCAGGCCTCCGCAGCAAAAATCTCGGATATTGTGAGCAACGCAATGAAGCTGCTAGAAGATAGTGTTGAGGCCTGGAAAACCCTGTAGGAACATCCAGAATTCGTACAGCTGTAAGAAACCATCAGGTAGCGACAAACAGAGTTGGATACAGTAAAAGCAGAAATTAAGACTCTACTGCCTATGGAGAAAACGCTCAAGGTAAAGCGCAGCAATGAACTCCAGCAGGAAATTGAGTCATGCCGAGCAAAAGCAACAGAAGTGGAAAATTCTATGTAGCCACTTATCAACAAAGCTTTTGAGTTGAGTACTGCTGTGGACACCCAACTCAAAGTTCTAAAGGAATATGCTGCATTTGCGCAGACAAACGCCAGTGAAGCATCAGCCGCAGTATTGCAGGAGTTGGTCGAAAAGGAGCAAGCCATCGACACTATCATGCGTGGCCTCAACAAGCAGTTTGCTATCTTCGTTGATAAAGTTCACCTACTAGAAGAGCAGCAGAGTGTCCCGGGACAGGCCACTGGTGAGTCTTAGGGGCTTGTTGGGGCGCGCACCTTAATGGTCCCTAATTTTGGTAACTCCACGGTTTTTGGGGAAGTTGTAAGCAGAGTTATGACTCAAAACAATCTTAGGGGTGTCGGGGTTGATTAAAAACCTTCTTTTTGTAATAAACCCATGGTTTAAGTCCAGGGTTTAGGGTTCGGGGTGCCCATGGTTTAATCCCATGGTTTTGTCATAAGTGCACTATAAATAGGCACTCTTGTAAAGAAGTCAGTTTAGGATTTTGATGTAAGATGAATTAATGTGAAGCTAAGGCTTGTTTTGTAAGAAGGTTAAGTCCTAGCTGTGTGCGTGGACGACCTCTGCAGCTGTGTGCGCAGAGGGTTTTGGGTGATTAAGGAAATCTACAGCTGTGTGCGCAGAGGCCTGCAGCTGTGTGCATGGCTTTAAGGACTTGAAAGGATCTACAACTGAGTGTGCAAATCAGAACTATGGTTTTAGTAAAGAGTTGAATAAAACGCAGTTCTGTGGATGTAGCCCCTACACTGGGGGTGAACCACGTTATATCTGGTGTTTTGGTTCTTTGTGTTGTTTCTGTTATGTTCTTTCATGCATTGATAAACTTATATCTAATAAATCAGATCACTACTAACATAATAAATTCGTTGTGAATTCCCAGTAAAGGGTTAAGCAAGTCACTGTCTGTTTATTTAGTTGTGAAGTTATATATATGAATGTGAATCTCTGTGTTATATGAATATAAGTTATTAAAGGCTAAAGGTACAGTAATATCCCTCTTCTGCTTGCAAAATCCTTATTTTGCGGCATCCCATAGCTGTTTCGGGTGAGACTACAACCTGTTCGCAGGTTGTTGACGAAAGGGCCAACACTGTGGGTCTTTTGTTGGTGCGAAGTTAAAGGTATAAAGCCCAGGTCTGCCCTATAGCCCAACATATACAATCAACATAAAAGAGGATTTACCTATTTATTGGCTAACTACGTCTAAAATTTAATAATTGTGGAGAGTTAAAACTCCCTAATCCACAAGTTTAGCCTAAGCTAGTTGGTGTATGACCCTATAAAATAAAACTTACTAATAATTTTTAAATTATATCG
>LPNX011009725.1:18848-35773 GCA_001517045.1 Pseudotsuga menziesii
ACAAATTTGGAATGAAGAGACTGAGCAATAAGATTGACATGAACAAAATTCAAGAATTCCTAAGTATCAATCTAAACCTACAAACAGAGGTTACTCAATACCTTGTCCAGCAAGGTCAAGGCAAAGAAGGAGGTTGGGGAGGGAAGCATCAAAAACAAGTTCAAAGACTTCAAAGAGACTTACAAGATAGAAAAAGAGCACCTAACAGAGATAAAACAACCTCTCAAGAGTCATGCACATGCAGAGGTCCCTTGAAGACCCTACAAACAACCCTCAAATCACCCAAAAACCCTAAAAATGATGAAAGAACACAAATTCAGGTGCATATGGGGGTTTCCTTAAGGCAGGTCACATATGACACGAAGGTTGCAAGTAGTACAAGTCACGTATACAACACAAACATGTGATTATTTAGCCTGAAAGTCACGTATGGATGAAAAAAAGCACAAAAAGGGTCAAAAACTGACCTAGGAAGGCAAGAAAGGTGTTCCAACAAACTCAAATTGTGTTCCTAACTTGTAAGGACTTGAAACCTTACAAAAGACTGAAAGAAATATTGAGAAACCCCAAAAAGACAAGGCTATCCCCCGCGGAGTCGCCAGTTCTGTTGTAAAGGAAAGTTTCCTATGGCTAGGGTTTAAGAGGCCATCAACATACTAGGTTTGAAAGAGACATTAGAGGAAATTTCAACTCAAAATGGGCCTCCTAAAATGAACTAATAAAATAATAGTCAAAATAATAAAATAATATTTATTAATTTTGGAGGAAGAAAAGAAAAAAACTACTTTTTTGTTTGTATTTTTGACATATCTCCCTGTGTTTTTACTCAAATTTCGATCAGGATAGCTCGTTGGATGCAGAATTAAATTTTGCATCCAACGAGTACCCACTCGGCATACTTTTGACGGACCCCGCTACCCCAAAAACAAGAAATACTTGAAAAAATGGAATGATGATGTCAAAAGTATTTCTTGTTTTTGGGGTAGCAAGGTCCGTCAAAAGTATGCCAAGTGGGTACTCGTTGGATGCGGAATTTAATTCTACATCCAACGAGCTATCTCGATCGAAATTTGAGTAAAAACATGGGGAGATATGTCAAAAATACAAACAAAAAAAGTAGTTTTTTTTTTTTATGATACCTATCCCCAAATTAATATTAAAAAAGTGTTTAAGACCTATACGGTATTTCAAATTTAAAGCAATTTCATTGGCTAACACATGATGACATGGAATTTGAATAAAAGTTAAAAGGCCCATTTTGAGTTGAAATTTCCTCTAATGGATGCATAATGTTCAGCAAGTATATATAAGGAAGTTTCAGAGATTAAAACGGTTCATACCTTAGCCAAACAAAGGTTGATCCAAGAAGCCCTTCAACCCTCTTCTTGCTCCTCTTGCTCCTCTTGCTCCAAGAGACCTGCAAAACAAATTATACCTTCCTCAAACCATTATGACCACATATAAAGTAGTGATAATCAAATAAAAATGAAATAATAATCTTATTAACATCGACATCTGATCATAAGTAGAGATTCAATCACACATTGAACAATTATTTGGGAAGAAGAAGGACATCACATCCTTATTACTCTTGAAAACAAGTACAATTATACCTTCTCTTCAAGTTTAGCACCTCACAAAACCTTGATCTGGTTCTATTGCTTCTCTTCTCCAAGGAACTCACCCTCCAAGCTCTGCAACATAAGGAGAAAGCTTCTAGGGAAAATGTGTGGGGAAAGAGAGTCCCAATTCCTCCAGCATAATGATGAAAAGATTCAAGTCTCCTCTCATGGGACTCCCTACCTCTATTTATATGCTTAATGAAGAGTTAGCATTGAAGAAAAAGTAGTTACAACTGAAGGAGTCAGTTGCATAACTACCCAAACTACCCGAATTTCAAAATACATTTTTTTTTACATTTTCAGGAGGCGTACGTAGGTTAGAGAGGCAACAGTCGCATATGCGAGGAGGTATGCAGAGGTTGCAATGCAGAGTGTCATGTATTTAAGGCGTACGTGAGTATTATATATAGAAAGTTGTGTACATACTCGGGTTTCCTTAAGAAAACTCACATACACATCAAATTATATCATTTTAATGGTTCTTCTGGGAATTTTCAGACTTTGGTATCTTCAAGAAAGTTTTAGCTAACTTAGACACCTTTCCAACGATGTAGAGATGAGGTCAAATAGAGTTACAGAGCTCAAGATATGGGTCCTCCAAGTTAGGTGTTTTTTCAGTGACTTTCATGAAGTGTCAACATGCGACAAAATCATGGGAAAGTGGTCACAGGAAAAAATGTGTCATTTTGAGCTATAACAATATTGATACCACAAGTTTCCCCATTGTTATACACTTGTCCTCATTCGTGAACTTTGTATGCTAGGATGAGATAAAATCTATGAGATTATGAAATTTTTAATGATGCTTTGAGGTGAAGTCAATGTTAAGATTCTACCATAAGTGGATAAAATGATTCTTAAAAGGTTGGTTGTGGTATTGACTACGTTTAATTATTGTTCCTCATCATTGCAATATCAATCACAATTTTAATCAAAACCATTCTATCTTTCCTTATTAAATCTTGGGGTTACTTATATATGCGACAGTGAAAAATTAAGTGGTTGTAACCATTAGATTACACTTTGAAGTTAAGGTTAGAAGCTTATGGCTTCATTTTAGTGATTGTATTAATGGGAAGGTACATTAGTTAACATTTACATTATCGTGGAAAGTAAGGTTTTGATATCTTCATAATTTAATTGTCTGCCATCTGTTGATTTGCAATCATGCAAGTGTGATGCATAGCTGTTACCCGCTTGATATTTCTGAAGGTCGTTATTGCATGGTAAGTTTTCTACAATTTCCATTAACTTTCCAATTCAAAGGCATGATGACCCTGCATTCCATGACTGTGCATGAAGGTTCACAGTACCTTGGTAAAATGAAGATGTTTGGAGTTTTGGTAAATCCGTATGAACCCATGATAGATCGACTATGTTTCTCAATTCGGGATTTGAAAATCCATGAAGCTTGTGTAATTTCTATTATGGCCCGTATTTCAAGATTCGAGCTCATGGGTGATGAATATTTAGACGCTGCTCCCGAATGCCATGAGTTGGTGGTAAAGGTAGGATGGTTAGGGTTTCTGCAGAAATTCTCTGGTTTTAATTTGGCAATTTTGAGGGCATTCACAACATTATTTGATGGTTTGAAAGAACAGGTAGAAGATATCGTGTTGCAGTTGATGGAGGAGTTCATCTCTTGGGCTATAGGTTTTCCAATGGTAGGAGAACATTGGTATAAGGGAAAACATGTGAAGAATGATGATTGGAAGGAGTTCTTGACTCTAGCTAACCAACAAATGGAATATAAGTCTGGTTTCCCTTCTCGGCTACTGAAGAAGAAATGACGTTCTTTCCTCGAACTTATTATCAAGTATGTCACCTGTGAAGGTTGAATTTCTCAAACTCAGTTCTATCATCTTTGGATATTAATGATTTTCAAAGGGAATCCTATGGATATGCCATATTACTTCTTAAGTAGTTTGGAGAAGATGGCTGGTGCTTATCAGAGTAATGTGGTGGATAAGGAATGGAGTCTGTTTCATCATGGGATTACTAAGATACTTGTTTCCTACCTGCTAGGAGAATTGGGAGATTCTTGGGAATCATTTCTGCTCGTAATGAGTTTGGGGAAAATGATGAGTGGCCCCAACGGAGTTCCAAAACCAGGCAAATATTTATCGAGATAGAAGTAGGTGGGCCTGAGTTAGAAGAATTTGACTCCCAAAATGATCTAGACAATGGGATATTTGAACCCAGTCGAACCCCAAGTAACAGTGGCCTTAAGGTCGAGTCTGAGGTAAACCTTGAGACACCTGTTGATGATAATCGGCCTCGAATGAGTACGCCAGTGATTATAGCACCTTGTTCAAATGACGGCCTTCCATATTCATAGACAAACATCAATCATAAACTAGTCGAAGATGAAGTTAGTAGGGTGCTGAGTAATCAGGAAATTCGTTGAACCACTCATAGCATGACGGCTGCGCTCTTTGCGAGTAGATATTTAAGTGTAGGGGATGCCCTTGTCATCAAATTGAGTGATTCTTTGGAGTCTTTGCCTAATGAAGCTCCAGTTGGTCCAACCATTCTTGATCTGAAGTATGTATATGCATCTGAAACTAGGGCTAGGGATGTCCAACAATTAAATCCTCGGCCTAATGTAGATCAAGAAATTGACCAGAAGCCATGTACAAAGGTGAGAGGTAATGGGGAGCCATAGGTAGGAGCAGTAGAACAACCTGATCAAATTCCCTATGCTCACGTAATATCATCCTTGGAAACTGATTTGAAAGAGGCTCAGGTTATTAGGGCATTTGCTATGGAAGAAATTGCAAGCTTGAAAGCTGACTTGACTTCCTGGGTTGATAAATGGAATATCTTGAGGGTAAAGAAGCTCATATATAAAGCTCAGGATAAAAAACTTCTGTCAAAAAATAGAAAACTGATCGAACAAAACAAAATTTCTAATACGAGAGCTATTAGATTCAAGGCCAAATTAGATGAAGCAAGACGAAATGTGCCGATTCAATTTTCTGTTGAATCATCCCTTAAAACTTGACATCTCTATTTGTTGTATGAAGTTCAATTTTGTTTTATGATTTAAAATTTTGTCAGGCATATGGATGGTTTAAAAAAATAGGCTTCTAAAGGTTATTAATGTCCTATAATATTCATATTTTGTCTTTTGTACAAAGTGTTTTTGTTTATTTTATAAGGATACTTACAGAATTAAAATTCTGCAGGCATCCTATTTATTTTTATATGTTGATATTTTCACTTTGCTAACTGATTTTGTTTGAAAATTATAGGTGTCATGGAGTATGAAAGCTGAAGGTTGATGCTATGCTACAATTTTGGGATTCGATTAGTTGGAGCTTACTCATTGGAAGATGCCCTGAACATCCAACTATTTGCTATTTTGCTAGTTCTACTTTTCTAATTTTGAGCATCATCAGTTGATGGATTGTCGAATATAATGATGCCTCATGTAGGGGAATAATGATACTAGATTTTATCCAGTAAGTTAGTTATTATATTTCACATTATTCCATCCCAATTATCACTCAACGACACACCTAGAATCATGGAATTTCTTTTGCTCTATATTCGGATAGGAATCCACGTAGTATCATAGAAATAGGGTGGTCAGTCGATTAAAAGTTAGTTTGACTTCTATATAAAAAAGTTCCAAATAGTGATAAAGGGTTCGATTTTTGAGAAATTTGGGAGAATTCATATTATACAGTATTATACTTTATTTTTTTACATTGGTGTTCTTTGAACTTCTTCTAAGGATTACTGAGTGTTGCAGAATATTAAAGACCCTAGATAAGTCTTTAAAACATCTGTACTGTGTTACTGATTATTCTCTTTTGTTATCTTTACTTTCATATATATATATATATATATATATATATATCTTGCTATTATATGTGAAATATATTTAATGGACTTCGAATGATTATGCTTTCCTGAAATATAAATGGTTTATTGTCATGTTGAGATGAATGAACTTCTTCATAATTTCGATTGTTCATAAATCTATTTTTGATAAATTTCTAACTTGCAGGTTGACCTTGTTTCATTTACAAGTTAGTATATGATTATGTTCATATGTTTTAGGATTGTATATCTATTTAATATCATTGATATTGGGTTTTATTTTTTGTTTCAATTATTGTACAATAGAGTGTCATCTTATTGTAGGATAATTAAGATTTAATTCTGTTATTGGATACTTTTCTACCAATCGAGAATTGTTGATCATATTTATGATTCAAAACCTTTTTTCAAATTAATAACTCATGCTCTTGGCTGAGATAGGTAATTTGCATCTAGATTATCATAGAGAAGAATTAGGAGCTGATTAATTTTTTGCATTTTTCTTAATGTAGTTTCTCTCAGAATTAGTTGGTCATTTAGTTATATTTCTTTGTTTTGATTAGAAGATTGCTTTAAGCAAATCCCACACATACACACCTTTGAGAGACTCTCTATTTTGGAGAGCACATCATACAGGAAGCAGGGCCTTGATCCTGTGAAGGACAGTTACTTTAAACACATACAAGATTGCATTTAGTGGAGTGTGTGGGTTGTCTTTCTGTAAGTTGGCCTAGGACAGTTTTTCCTACCAACACTGCTACGAGTACATGTCCTACTATGTGAATAGAGGTGTCGAGGTCAAACATAGTAGTCCATCGTCTGATTACCGATCATTGATGTATACCATTAACAGACACCAGATCACCCACCGATAATGAAAATGAGAATCAAGGTACTAGATTGAAATCTAACAAGTGTGAATAAATGTGTTGAGGTTGAACACTTGGAATAATCCATCGATCATGGGACATTGATGTATTCCCAAAACTATCGATGGTGAGAGAACCTACCACTGATGACTATAAGTCTCAAGGCACACAAATGACTCTAGACTCCTACCCCAGAATAAATGATCTGAAGTTGATGGGATGGAATCCGCTGGAAGGAGGGTATTAAGGCATCCCCCATCATCCAACATGAGGTACTCAACAAAGCTTTATATTGTGGAAGGACTCAATCATAATGTGTACAAACCAGTAATAGTACCAAGAATGGCCAACATGCAAAGTTAAGATAACTGAGGAATGGCTGACTCAGGCTTCAACTTCCTTCAAACAAGAGCATAAAGGAAAATGGTGACTGAATGTAGGTAGCATAGACTTAATATAAAAAACTGGGACATCTTTGCGACACATGAGGGATCGACAGAGGTTCCATAGGGACTGGAAGCTTAACCAGTCGGTGGAGATAAACTCAGACATACGAGTACAACTCCTAAAGTCAAACTACTGACCCAACAAATGGATGTGATATACAATGCTCTATTTGAAGGTGACATGACTCAACTCCTGCCAAATATAACATCTTTTCCTATCCGGATTTTTGGTTTTTTTTTTCTTTTACTTTTTTTTTTCAGATATTTTGAAAATATTGAAAAAGAATAAAAGTGATTTATAGTTACAAATATAGGAGGAGACGAGTGTCAAGAGGAAAACAAAATAGTTCCAAGAAGTGGAACATACCTATGCTCAATGCAAGGAAACATGTGTAGGATAACGACACTCGGGGGAAAGTTCCCTCCCGGTAAAAAATGGGGAATCAAGCTGCAAAAGATATATAAAACGGCTTTGCTTGGCTAGACATGAGACAAGCTCAGGCTATATGGCTGATAATCAAAGTCGGGGAAGCTAGCATAAGGCTTAAAAATGCAAGAAAAACTCATGATAATGCAATTACAACTTGACAGATACAAGGGAGTCTTGGGGAAATGGCCAGCATAAATTTTAAGAGGAGTATGAAGCTCTTGCTCAAAGTCATGGTGGGACTAAAAGGGACTCCTAGACCTAACAGAGGACTCACATCATGGGTACCAAATGGAAAAGGGAGCTAACAAGGACACCCATGTATAGGAAAGCTCTACCATTCACATAGTACCACTTCTAACAATAGCATGAAGGTTCCGTGATACCATGGAATAGGTTTGTACCTAAGGTTAAGATGGAAATTTCATAAGGAAATGCATAAGTTCAAGCATATGTGATATCCTAACCTATATGCCAGTTCATAAATATTACCCGTGGAAGGCACGAACGGGTCGAAACCTCAGAGAGAGTGTACAAAAAATGGACCTTACATGACAACCATATTAGTCTAAAACAACCCAAAATAGTCAATAAAGAATCCAAACTATAGGATATATGGAGGAATGATCATGACAACTACAACCAAAGGAAACAATGTGGTGAACAATGAGGCATAAAAAGGAAAGTAAGGTGTATACCCAACATTCATGCATCCACTACCACCTCCATGAAGGTGAACACTGGTGTTAAGGCCAGACGAAGTGAGTGATATGATCACTCTCAAATCCATAGAAAACGTAAGGGGTTGTAGTGACCTTAAGTCCAACACCAATTTCGACACTAGGACCAAGGACAGGTGATAGGATACTAGGAATGCCGAAAATAAAAGGATCTGAACTTAAGAGAGCATAAATATACTCAAGTAACTGTGATCCCAAAGGCCAACTAGCACACAAAGAGCACACTCCTAAGAAAATCCACAGCCAAAATATAAGCAAACTGAGGGGAGGATATGTGAGCTCCCAAATACAATAGGTATGTCTCACCTAGGAGAGGCTCAAAACTCCCATACAGTACAACTGGAGGTACGTAACCAATTATAATGGCCCTCAACTTCAACGCATATAGTGATTGTGTTGTCTGACCTCTACCTGGCCATGAAACCTATAGAATAACCTCTGCAAGTACCCCCTGTGATACCTAGGTAAGAAAACTAAGGTCACCCCAATATAACCAATGCTCAGGCAGACAGTCATAGGCGGGATCGACCGTATGGGCAAGGTAGCAAAGCCCGAAACTCAAAAAGAGCCCCCAGATATGAATACAATCCTAGAAATATCTCTGGTGCTCACAGAAAGTAACCAGGGGTCATCCCAGCCACAATCGCATACACTGCCTTGTGCTTAACTCCTGTGTAAGAGGAGCATCCTGAGAAACACTAATTATACCAAGGATTTCACTATCTCACTTGGATAGACACCAAATTGTTTTGTTTAGTGGTCTTGGAGAATTGGCTCTCAATGAACTATTCCAAGACCCTAAATCCTAATATTGTTGGTGAACCCTATAAAAGAAAAATATGTAGTACATTTTATTAAGCATTGATTTTAATTGGCTGTAACTACTCAAAAGGAAATGGTCATGCAACTAGTGATATGAAGACTCAACAATGAAATAAAAGTGCACACCTAACAAGCAATTCCAAGTGCAATATTGTAGAATGAAAAACAAGGTATGCCACTACATGAGATGCATACATATATTCCTTCAAATGTAAATGCAATCATTCCTATATGAAAGCCTAAACACAACTCTCATCCAAGAAATCCAATGCAAGTACCTCCTCAAATCCATATCTAAGATGCAACTAATAGTGCAACTATTTTGTATTTTTCAATATAAAAGAATGAAAAATGCAAATAAAATTCATCTAAAACTCTCAGTATTTGCAGCAAGTATAAAACAAAAGCCCAACATGACACTGAGACAAAAAAGAGTATTAATGCACTAATGGAAAAACAAAAAGGATAAATGACTAAAACTACTTTCAAAGAAAAATCAATGAAAAAGCGGTCTCTGGTCACAAAAGAATCATCCAACAGACAACATCAAAACCCAAGAATACCCAACCACACTCCCAACCCACCCAACAACTTCCCACAACATCAAACTCACTAAAAGGGAGGATGTACGCGACTGTTTAAAGAACAGCTACGTATGTACACGATTTTTGGCCAAAAAGATGCATGTATATGCAGATTGTGGCCAAAACGATGCATGTATATGCATATTGTGGCCAAAAACCTGCATGTATACACAACTTTTGGCCAAAAATCTGCATATGTACGCGACTTTTGGCCAAAAACCTATGTATACAGAGAAGGCAGTGGTAAAAAGAAGGCCAAGGGTCAAACCAATAATGGGAGTGTCAATGGATGAACATACTATAAAATGTGACACATAAATGGGGAGAAACATAGAGCAAGTCAATAATATCAAGCATATTGAGCTCCCAACCCCAAAGAAAACAAATAGGAACCTCCCTAGCATGGTCACCAATTCTGTTACAAAGAAAACTTCCTATGGCTTGGGGTGTACCACAACAGACAGAGAAACCGCAAAAATCAATCCCTTCCCAATATGCAAGAGAAATAAAACATCTAACACTAAAGTATCTCGAAACATACCTTGTTCCGGATGGTTGTAGTAGATCCCCGTTGAGCTTTTTCCAATCCTTCTTGCGTTAGCAATTCACTTCTCAAAAACAGTAAACAAGGCAAGCATGCTATATGATATAGTGTTAGACCTACTCTAGCATATATGATCAATGATACATAAGAAATTAAACACATCCATGGATTCAATATTCATTGAAATGCACATCATTGGATAGGAAAAGATATTTCTATTAAATAAATCAGAGATTACACAAGTGACAACCTCTATCGGCATGTTTGGGAACCAGAGAAACTAAGTCCTCCACTTGGGCCTCCACCACCTCAATCCTTCATCTCTCGATAAAAGCTCACAAGAAAAGGCAAGCTTGGGAAGAACACAAAGTGCTCTAAGGGACAAAGGGATGCATACTCAAGTATAAGCAAGCTATGATAACAATGGACTATAGTTTTCTTGCTCTTCAATTCCTCCCCCTCAATGTCTCCAAAGGGTTCCTTATATGGTGCTTCAATGGGGTAGTTTAATGTCAAATATAAGTGATCTCAAGGCATATGGAAGGCCAGGAGACAAGTGACTCAGATCCACATCAAGGAAAAATCCAAAAATCTTTGGCCTTTTGCACACATCCCGATGTACATAGGTTTAAGGGTCATATCTACGAGAAAGGGATTAAAAGTCTCATACAACAAATAATGAGTGTTTTTAGGGATGATCTTGGAAACATCAAATGTACAAAAATAGTCCATGGGTTCCAAAGAGTCTGTAGAGGGACAGGGAAGGCCATAAAAGAGTGATCAACCATGTGTGGTAAAATCAACTATAACAGGGATAATTGATATATCTAGGGAAACAAAGGTCCAAATGAAATTTCTCAAGATGTTCTAGAAATTGCACAGACTATACTTTTTGTGATAAAATTTTTAGACCCCGAAGATGAAATAGTGACACATGGCAATCTGTACAACTTTGTTATGTTGAACAATCCTAAAACTAGTCACCTTGGGAAAATGCTCATAAGTCCCAATTGATGAAACCAATGCTGATGAAACATGTGGTGTTGGAATAAAAACATATGAGGCTACCTCAATACACAATTTCAGACATAGAGGAGCAGTATATTCAAAGATACCGTAGAAACACTATTAGGAATTTCTACAGAAGAAATTGGTAAACTAGGGCTTCCTGTTCTGGGAGCTTCCCTCCACTATTTTCAAAAAAAGGAGTACATTGGATAGCTAACCTTTAAGAGGCCTATCATTCTATCCAATCATATCTGAAAGATTCCAAGTTTTGAAAATTAGGGTTTTTCTAACAAACCCTAGATCAGCCAGCTCCAGAACCAGGATGGATACCTCAAATCAGTAAGATCTAACATTTTTCTATTTATAGTTGAGGTTCTCATTTCAATATGACTAATCACACCAGCTTGATGAAAATATTGTTGACGCTGACAACTTCCAAGCATGGAAGTATAGGATCTCACTAGTTCTTGAAGGAAATGAATTGGACACCTACATAAGTAGAGAGGTTCCAGTTCTAGAGGGAGATGAGGCTAAAATCCTTACACAAGAATAACTTGGTCAAGGCCAAGAAGATCATTTCTAATTCAATAGAGGATCACCTTATACCACAAGTGTCTTTCCTAAAGAAACTGAAATAGATGTTTGATTCCTTGACCAAGCTATTTGAAGGAAAGAACATAAATCAAAACATTAATTTGAGAAACCAGTTGAAGAATGTGAAGATCTAGAATGCAGAGACCATATAGTCATACTTTATGCGGGTCTCTCAAATCAAATAACATCTTGAAGTGGTAGAAAAAGAAGTGGAGAATGTAGAAGTTGTGATAACCAGCTCAAATAACCTCCCGGGATCATGGGATTCATTCATTTGAGGAATGTGTGCCAGAAGGAAGTGATTACTTTCAGCATACCCTAGGAAAAGTACACACAAGATGAATCTCGACTCATAATAAGAGAAAATAAGATGGGAGCAAATGAATATCAAGATTTCACAATTCAAAGAAGATACCTCAAGCGATGAGAAATACGAAGAACTCAATTCTTGAAGAGCCTCTTATCCATCTTGAGAATTTGGATAAGAAATGAAGATATTGTGAATGAAGAAGATGATGAAGTTGAAAGGAGTCTACCCATGAAACAAATAAAGATAAGCATTCAATTGTCATTTCATGATATTGTTTTGTTATGCATTTGTTTATATTCAGTTGATGTATTGTTCATGATAGAATGTTTGCATTAATGACAGTATACTACTAATATGCATGTGATGGGTAAGTAGCCCATGGTGATATACAACTCTCCATTCCTACTTATCTAGAATGAAACCTCTTTGCTGACATATTGGATTAGTGCACAATCTCAATGTTGTCCTGGTAGAGATGGAAGGCATGTACCCTAGTTGCATGATCATATATTTATGCATAAGAATTTTTCATTATGAATATACCTTATGAAATGTTTCTAACCATACAACTCATGCATATTACTTACAGGAAAGATCGTGTACAATCACCTACAAGCAAAGAAGGTTGAGACTTGTTTCGAAGAACAAGTGACGACAGTTCTAGAAATAATCCAAGATGAAGAATAATATGATGAATGCAGCAACATCAGTGATGAAGAAGTAACCAAGAATAAAGGGAAGACTAGTTCAAGAAGAATGATGTCTAGGATGCAATATCGAGACCTGAAGGGAATTTCATAGTTCCATCATGCAGTGGATGGAAACGTTGTCAGAAACAAGGCAAGATTCATAGCATGAGGCTTCTCACAAAAATAAGGAATAGAATACGAGAGACATTTGTAGCCATTGGAAGTTAAGACACGTGACAGGAAGGCTCATGTGTGAAAATGAAAGAAGGCCTTGTATGAGCTCATAAGGAACCCATGGGATAACATATACATGAGGATCTTGAAGATCACCTTGAGTGATGAATATCTTAACCTTTGCTACAAGGTTGAAGATGAAATCCTATAGAGGATGACAAGCTCACAAATGGATTAGGAAGCTACTATATGAGTTATTTGATATTCCATTGGATGCTACCTGTGACATCCAAAGTTGTGTTAAGTTGTCTGAGAACCAGGTGTTCCACGACAGGTCAAATAACATCGAGATCAAATATCACTATATCAGGGATATGGTGCAGAGAGGAGCAGTGAAGCTCCAGTATGTTGGGATGGATGAGCAAATATAAGATGTGTTGACCAAACCACTAGCCACGGTGAAGTTTGAGTACTTTAGAGACAGGCTTGGTGTTCTTCAGATAGAAGATACTTTGAGGAAGAAGTGATGGGACACAATTGCAAGAGCCATTCCAAGCATGATAGGAGGATCCTTCCCATGGCTGTGGATGTAAGCGTTGTGTGATGAGAATCAGGATGATGCTTCAGTTTCTACTATGTTGATGATCAGGATGATCATATGATGATGATATTCATCACAATGATTCTGTGATGAGTATCAGGATGATACTCTGTGGATAGATTGTACAGATAAGCATGTAAAAGATCCTGAGAGATCTTGTAGTATGTTCTAGGATGTTCTTTCGAGGTTTTGCTATAGGTAGCATAGAAAAGATTTTGGGAGATCATATAGTCTATGCTAGGATGCTCTTTCAAGTTTTTTCTATAGGTAGCATAGAAAAGATACTGGGAGATCCTATAGTCTGTGCTAGGATGCTATTTTGAGTTTTTTCTAGTAGAGGCATGTAATTAGCCTTGGAGATCCAATAGGTTGAGCTATGTACTCGTAAAATTCCTGGGATTCTCTTTAGAGTTATTGCAGGTTGCAAGACACTCTTTTAAGGTTTTTCTTGACCACATAGAAAAGATCTTGGGAGATCCTATAGTCTATTATAGGATGCTCCTTTAAGGTTTTGTTGTGGTATTTACATAGAAAATATCTTGGGAGATCCTATAGTCTTTGCTAGGATTCTATTTCGAGGTTTTGTGTTGGTCACATGTAAAATATCCTTCGAGATCCTATAGTTTGTTCTAGGATTCACTTTCAAGGTTTTGTTGATGCATGTAATCAGTCCTCAAGATTCAACAGTATGGCTAAAGATGATGAAGACATATAGTAGCCATTCTCTGGGAGAATGGAGGAACCTGGTCAGTTACCAAGAAATTGATTCAGTCTCGGAATGAAGCTTAGCTTAGTGCTGAGAATACATTCTATGGGAGAATGGACGCACCTGGTCAGTCACCAAGAATTTGTTTCAGTCTGTGACTAACACTCATCCTAGAGATGAGAGAGATTAGTTGAGAATGAAAGATGTAAGTGTTGGGTGGGCCATTCTGAAATGGTTCTTGGATGTGTTACTCTCATGGTTAGATATAAGTGTTGAAGAAGATGAAGACCTACCTGGAGGCTAGGCCTACAACCAGCATGAAAAAGGGTTGGCTCTGTAGAACTTCCTATGATGAGAATAATGAAGAGATATCACCATTTTATTGAGATAGTAGAAGCATCGATGATGATCCAGTGATGCTCTAGATCAAGTGATGATCCAGTGATGCTCAAGATAAAGTGATGATCCATACTCAATGATGATCCAATGATGATCCAAATCCAGTGATGATCCATACTTGATGAAGATGACTTGAAGATGAAGATGAATCAAAGATGACTTGATGATGATCTAGATGATAAACAGAGGAAGACTTGTGCTGATAAATTGTGTCGAGAGAATACCTTCCTATTTAAGAGGGAGTGCTGATGTATTTGTAACTTTGGAATGTATTCACTTGTATATCTTATGTATTGTACCCCAATTTTTATTCTAAGAACTATCTATAATGTAACTGAGTCATGTCATGCCTCGATGTTCTGATTAGGAGATTCAATGTAAACAAGTCATGTAAAATCATTGAGGTTAACCATCCATTGTAAGTCAAGGAAATAGTCCCCAGAGTTGAGTCAAGGTTAACCCTCCTTATTGATCAGAGGGAAAATTCCCCACAGTTGTGGGGCACTAGGGTTATTAGACTCTCCTAGAGAAGTCGGACCTGGTAAGTAATTGTTAAGTGAGGCCAAATTGTTAGCGTGGACATAAAGTGAACGGAAGAATATAAATAGAAATGAGGCTCTAATCATTTCTACACATCACACACACACACTTATTCACTGGGGTGCATGAGTGAGAGAGGGGAAGCTCTCTCAAGTGAGAGAGAGAGAACAAGTATTGGATATCATCTTTTCCATCTTTGGGTTTTACTAATGCCATTGGTGCTCATTCTATCTCTGAGGAAGTTGTTGGGTTTTGTCCTTTATGGTTTCCCCAAGGAAAATTGTTTGTCTCTTGTCTCTTTTGTTTATTGTTGTGCATGTTATTCTCTTAGATAAGATCCTAAGATCATATCTCTTAAATGATAAAATTCTAATAGTCGTCGAAGGATAGAGTCAGTACCACACCAGTATAAGGTGTCATTAATAATGAGGTAATACTTAGCATGGTGACGAAGGTGTGGGTGATTGTCATGGGATAGGTTGAGATGAAATATTTGGGTCTGGAGATATATGATCAAATATCCATACCATGTGTCAGTCATGCTTATCAGGAACAAGAATTCATCAAGAAATGAATCATTGGGCTCAACTTCCATGAGAGCACAGGGAAGGCCACACATCAACTCCACAAAGACCATGGACTTCTTGGAAGTGGTATTGGAAAATTTAAGATCATATTCATGTAGGATGACAATCCAATGGGAACAATTTTCCCTAGTGCCTAAAGGGTGAGAATATAGTACATAGGGTTTTGATCTACAAGCACAGTAGTGGTGTGAAGTAATATGTAGGGACAGAAACACTGAACAATGATGATTGTAGCCAAAGCTATCTTCTCCACATATGAGTAGTGGGTTCCAGATTCAAGGAGACTCTTATTCAAATAGTATGTCACATGTTCTTATTCTTTCATATCTTCCCACACTAAAACTATTCCAATGGTAGTAGTGGAGGCGAAAATTTGAAGAATAAAATCTTTTGAATAATTTCGGGGGTGCAACACAGCTGAGTGTGTTTCCCTTTTTCAAATTATCAAAATCTCCTTGAGCCTAATCATCCCACAAAAAGGGAGTGTTCTTTTTCAAGATATTCATATAGCCATGCATTTTCTCTACAAAATTGCATACAAAATAATGAATAAATATTTCCTTCCCTTGCAAACTTTGGAGTTCAATAATGTCTCATGGAGGTGGTAAGGCCATGACGATTGCAATTGTTAAGGGATATATTCGAATCCAATCCCTAGAAACAACGAAACCAAGTAAGTGTCTAGTCTCAACACAAAAAAACACTTTTGTGGATTGAGCCAAATATGGTAATGATGGTATCGATGGAAAATGTGTCTAAGATGCCCCAAATTATATTCCCGTTGTTGTGAGAGAGCAGGTAGGTAATCCAGATATGGTTCCACTATTTGTTTTATATCATGAAAAGAATAAGAAATAGCTCATTGGAAGGTAGCTCCAACATTCTTCGAATCAAAAGCTAGATTCCTATAAGAAAAGGTTACCCACAAGAAAATAAATGTGGTTTTGTGTCGATCGATAGATAGGATCTCATTCTGATTATAGTCAAAAAATCCATCCACAAAGGAAAAAATGGCACTTCCATCACAGTTGTTGATGATCTGATTGATGTGAGGAGTAGGAAAATTGCCTTATGGAAAATATTTTTTCAGGTCCAAAAAATTCTATACAAACCCTTATAGTGCCCTATTTCTTGTTGTCAGGGACAATATTAGACACCCACTCGGTTAAATGCATGGGGTAGAAAAAACCAGCTTTTAAAATCTTCTCAACTTCAACTTTAATGGCTACATATTCTCTTGGGTGGACCTAGCAAAGTATGATAGATCTTGTCATTGGGTATGTGTTGATCTCATGTACGATGATAGATGGATAAATCCCAGACATTTATTTATAAGTCTACAAAAAAACATCATGAAATTCCTTAAAAAGAGATCGGTATTCCTCAATTTTCGTTGCCAAGCAGTTCTGGCCTATGTGGATATGCTCGACAACAC
>LPNX011009733.1:22871-35292 GCA_001517045.1 Pseudotsuga menziesii
TACATATATAAATATACATATATATACATATACATATACATATACATATACATATACATATACATATACATATACATATATATATATATATATATATATATATATGAATCATTCTCTACATCAATTATAATCTATGACTTTGAATGGATTAGAATATTATGCTATATAATCAAGAAACATATGTTATACTATTGTGAGTCAATTACTTCACCCGTTGTTAAAGTTGTAAGTAGGTGTACACTATTTTGAAATATTTTAACATTAATATTGAGGATATTAAATAAAACTAGATGCAAAGGGTATTTATTTATTTTGTTCCACCTTTTTATGGCTATTGCACATTATTAAACATTCTAATAGAAAATTGTTTGAAACAATGCACACGCGAATATACAAGCATTCATAATTAAGGAAGTGTTATTCAATAAATTATTGTCACATTTTAGCATACTTTTGATTTCAATCATTCAAGGAGTTTCATTCCAAGTGATAATTAACAAGAGCATAGTCTATATAATAAAATCTTAATAACCATAATGTCAATATGAATAAATTTGACTACCTTTCAAGTAAGTTATTGCTAATCACCTACTTTTTTAATATACCACTTGACTGGATTCATACTAAATAATTATTTCATATAAAAGTGTTGTCTACAAAAGTACCTTATTCAAATAATCATAAGGTCACTATGAAGGAAATAATACAAGATAATATGAAGAATCATAAGGTAATTGTGAAAAGGGAAAAGAGGAGAGAAGAGAAACACATCAAGGAGGAAAGATTATCAAAGTGTTGAAAATATCTAATTTTTTTGAATGAGATGGAAAAGATCACAACAATATTTATAAGAAGGATGCAAGCTCGTCTGGAAGGAAATTTTAGCTATTTGATTTTCTAATTAGAGATATCTTGAGCTTTTCAATCTTGGGTAATGTACCCCTTGTAGTTGTAACTGGTTTTGGTGGTGAAAATTTCCACCCTAGCTCATAGAGAGAAGAGGTCATTTAGATTTATTTATAGATCTTCATTGATCTAAGTGTGTTATGTTTTTTCTTGCATGATAGATGATTTGAAAGTGTTTGGGATTAAATTTGTGCTGGTTTGGTTGTGTTTGGGCACGTTTTGGTGTGTTTGGAATTGTTTAGTGTTGGTTTGGAAGTTATGTTGGTGTGGGTGTTCTAAATACTGAATCGTATTGATCGGGGCCAAAAATGATATTTTGGATATGATATTTCCCTAAATTAATGGGATATGAGACCTATTCCATCGCGAATAGAGCATCATTTCCAGTTGGAAAAACGTTTTTTTTACAGGAAAAAATTTATGTTTTCCCAAGATAAGACCATTTTACCATATCTAGGGGTTTCAGTTAAGAATAATGCACTAGTATTTGTTCCATTCTCTTGAAACCATCTTTATTGGTTGTATATAACTCTTATTTAGTTGAGGGTACACTTAGGAAGGAGGATCCATTACTTGAAGCTATCATTTTCCTATGAAGGGAACACTTGTTAAGGTAGATATTTCGGTTGAATTTGTATTTTTCCCATTCTTTCTCGATTTCATGTTCGCATCCAACTTGTGGGTTTTGTATCATACTACTATATGTATTTTCAAAATCTATAGAATCCATTATTATTTTTTTATGTGGTCATCCATTCATAATAAAATGTCGTAGTGTTTTCTCATCAATTATGCCAAATTCGAGTTGTTGGACATTCTATGTTTGGCATTGTAATTGTGGCTGTGAAATATTAGATTTGTGTGTAAATATATTATAATATATATATATTCTATTTCAAATCCGGTACATCACAATGGTATAAGAGAATGATTCTCAATAGTTGTTTTCCTGAAGAGAGGTAGATGAATTCTGAGGATTTGAAAAATATAACTTATAGGAGATATAGAAACTGAGAACCTATTTGGGAAGAATAAGAACTGAGTCCAGTCGGGAATATAGTTTAGAAGGAAACCCTGGTGAAAGGAATTATGGAACCAAATCTGGCAAAGATGACCACAAAAGGGACAAGGGATTTTTTTATGAAAGAACTCTTACAAACCTTAGGAAAAAAATTTGAGGTAAAGAGGAGATAAGATATTTTATGGGAAAGTTGGAAACCTACACCTTTAGAAACAAAAATGGTGAATGTAGTAGAAATGGATCTCAATAGGAAGACCAAAACATCAAGAAATATCATGTAGAGGTGATTACATCTTCGACCAACCGACAAAACTGGCCAAGTGATTACTTGATCCACACTGAATAAGCTCTCGATGCACAAGTAGGAAAGCAGAATGAACAAGTTGTGCCACTAGAGGCTTAATTTTAGGAATATAGAGATATGAGTGGTTATTTTCAATCAGTCATAACCTTTTTGGAGTACTATAATTACAAATAATGGAACAAACCAAGGGAGTTTAATCAGATTTCAACTCAAAATTTTGAATTGCAACGCCCCCTTTGGAAGGTCACTCTTCCAAGTTTCGATGGGTCTTCCAAAAGCACTGCAAGATCATCAGTGCATAAAATTCACACATACTTCTAGTTGAACCCCATGGAAAAGGACAATGCCATCAAAATTACCACCTTACATCTTAATGAAGAATATATGATTGGTCGTACTATGGGTTAAGTACCTTAGGTCATGCCAATGTCACTTCATATGAGTATGTTACAAGGAGGCTAATAGATAAATTTGGCAGAAAATATCCATAGATTTCATTTACAGAGCCAGCCTAGTTGAAGCAAATAGGGACACCAGAGGCCTACTTTTAAGAATTTGAACGGACCACAGCCATGGTCTCAAATACTTTTTAGGCTCCTTCAGTGTTGTTGTTTACATAATTTTTTGCAAGGCCACTATGAGGATTAGTGAATTCTTACAAACCCACCACACTTTAGGATGCTATTAGTCATACTCAGGATCTTCAAGATGCAGTTCCCAAGACTCAATTCGCTCCAAAAACAAATTTCCTTTCTGATGTATAAGACAAAAATCCTTTACAAAGAGATTAGAGTGAGAAAAAGAAGTTGTACTTCACCTACCAAGAGTCTTGGGTACCCATTCATATCTATGCAAAGGGGAAGTTTCACTACATTAATGTATTCTATGATAGTGAAGGGGATGAATATGACGTGGAGTGTTAAGTTTTATTTTAATTGCTTAGATGATATCTTAAAGCAATTTTCACTGGTAGGATCACTAAAAGATAAATAAGAACAAAAACACAAAGAACACAAAGATTTTCCTCAGGGAAACCAAAAGGGAGAAAATCTCGCAAAACTTCCTTAGTATAGAACTTAACTAGAGAAGTGTAAAACCCAGATAACTGCTTCTGTCTTCTTTCTGGTGCACTTTTTCTTATCTCTCTTGCAAACTTGCTTGAGTGAGTGTGTACAAATGAAGGGGAGTGCCTCCCTATTTATATTTGTCACTTGAGTTGACTTAGGACCAAATAAGGCCAACTTGTTTAACTGACTGGGTCGACCTATCTAGCAAGACATCAAAAATAACATTTATTATAATGGCACTTGGGTACTATTGACCTGAATTACATCGATAGGTTTACATTGATTCTTTTAATGATTATTACATGGACAAACTCATCTCCTAATGGATGAATAAAAAACTTTACATATGGAATATCTTCTGAAGTTACAATACTTTAAGAATCACTCTTAACTAGGAAGGTATTGAACCAAGGTAGAAACTACCACCACAACAATACATTTGACTAGTGAGTCTTTATCTGTCATAGGAATTTTTGGAATACCATCATACATATTCATCATCGATCTCAACTCGATCATCTTCTGCAACCTAAGTATGTAAATATTGAATCATGTTCTATACATACTATATCATCTTCTGTCACATCAGTATGTGGATACTCAATCATTTTCTACAACATCGAAATGTGGATACCGAATCATCTTCTATGTATACTGGATCATCTTCTGCAACATCATTATGTGAATACTGAATCATCTTTTTCCAACATCAGTATGTAGATACTGAAACATCATCTGCAACATCAGTATGTGAATACTGAAACATCATCTACAACATCAGTATGTAAATACTAAAACATCATCTCCATCATCAATATGTAAATATTGAAACATCACCTGCAGCATTAGTATGTAAATACTAAAACAACAACAAAATTATCATGTTAGTGCTAAAAAACATCATCAATAAATGATAGATCATCATCTTCATTACCAGCATAGAGATGCTGGAACATCATCATCGTCAACATAAAAAAATTGAAGCAATATTATCAACATCAGTATAGTAATACTAAAACAAACTTGAATCAATAATCATCAGTATGAGAATATTGAACTCGATACATCAATATGGGGATACTTAAACTATCTAACAATCATCTTAATCATACTAGTATGAAAATACTGAACCAACCACATCAGTATATGAATACTAAAACTACATGTTTCCCACTAACTATCTCAGAGCAGTATCTTGGTGAGTTCTCTCGTAGATCCATCCGGACAATATGTCTAACCTACTAACTCTTTCAAGTCAACAATCCTAGTAGGACAAATGGATCTTCTTGGGGACCAAGAAGTCTTTTTCTGGTTTACTAACCCACTTGGGTTAAATTGGTCTATCTAGACATACTAATCCTCCTAGGATCAACAGACCTCATCTGAATTACTAATCCTTTCGGCTCAACAAACCTAGCCATACTTACCCTACTCTAGGTTGAGATACCACCACTACATTCTTTTACCATATACTGTCACTCCCTCTCTCAAGGGATGTCCTTTCGGACTACGCCAATCTTGTCTCAAAAGTAGAGTCAAACTTTACAAAGACAAAGTCTTAGTCAACACATTTTCCACTTATTATTCTGTAGGAACATACTTGAACTTTACAACTCGAACCATATCCCAGTTGTAATGATATCTAACTTTGATATGTTTCGTCTTGTCATGAAATAATTAGTTCTCTGTCATCTTGATACAAATCTGATTATCACAAAGGATATCAGTAACATCTATCTTTGCATAAAATAAACCTGCCAACATCTTGTGAATTCATATACTAGTCTTCTTTCTACTAAACCATGATATCATGCCTGATCCCAAACTAAAACAACATCTTGAAGTGCGTTTTCTATCTTTGGAACTTCCTTCCCAATTTGAATATGTAAATCCATGTAATATGATCTCACCATTTGATGCATATCCAAGATCATAGTATAAATCCCCCTTTACAGACATCATCATATGTTCATCAGAGGAAATTTCAACTCAAAATGGGCCTCCTAAAAAAAATTAATAAAATAATAGTTAAAATAATAAAATAATATTTATTAATTTTGGAGGAAGAAAAGAAAAAAAACTACTTTTTTGTTTGTATTTTCAATATATGACCCCGTGTTTTTACTCAAATTTTGATTGGGATAGCTTGTTGGATGAGGAATTAAATTCCGTATCCAATGAGTACCCACTCGACATACTTTTGACGGACCCCGCTACCCCAAACACAAGAAATCCCTAAAAAAACATGATGATGACATCATCATCATGTTTTTTTCAAGTATTTCTTGTTTTTGGGGTAGAAGGGTCCATCAAAATTTCATCGAGAGGGTACTCGTTGGATGCAAAATTTAATTCCGCATCCAACGAGTTCTCCCGATCAAAATTTGAGTAAAAACACGGGGAGATATGTCGAAAATACAAACAAAAAAGTAGTTTTTTTATAATACCTATCCCCAAATTTATATTAAAAAGGTGTTTAAGACCTATATGGTATTTCAAATTTAAAGCAATTTCATTGGCTAACACATGATGACATGGAATTTGAGTTAAAGTTAAAAGGCCCATTTTGAGTTGAAATTTCCTCTAATGTTTCTCCAACTAGGTGAATATGTTTGGGAATCACCATATATTGACTTAGAGTGTTTACAACAAAATATATAGCTGGTCTTGTATTGGTTAAGTACATTAAAGAACCAATAATATGTCTGTATAAGGTGGCATCTACTACTTTTAAAGTGTCGTCATTCAATAGCTTCAATTTTTTTGTCATCGGAGTAGTCATAGCCTTGAAATCTATCATTCCAAATATCTTTAGGATTTCTACTGTATATTTTACTTTGTTTAGGAAAATCTAATCTGGATACTGCAATACTTCAAGACCTAGAAAAAATGCATCATTACAAGGTCTTTCATCTCAAATTCTGCAGCAAGCTTCTTCTTACATTAGTCGATGGGATCATCTTCACCTGTAAATAATAGATCATTTACATATAGTAGCAATATCATAAGTCCATCACCCTCAACTTTATAGTAGAGGTTGGAATCTACTTTACATTTGGTAAAGCCTAAGCTCACTAGGAATTCATTGATTCTTCCATACCATGCTCTGGGTTCTTGCTTTAACCCATACCATACCTTCTTGAGTTTACATACATGAGTTTCCTTATCATTAGTCTCGAAACCTTGTGGTTGTTCAATATATAATTCTTCTTCTATCAATCCATTTAGAAAGGTTGTCTTTACAACCATATGATGTAACTTCCACTTCATATTGAATGCCAAGGCAAGGATGGTTCTGATTGAGGAGTACCTAGAAACTAGCGAAAAGGTCTCCTCATAGTCGATTCCTTCCTTGTGGGAGAATACACTAGCTACGAATCCACGAACTACCATCTTTTGAGTGCTTAGTTTTGAAGATCCATTTCAAGGATACCACTTACTTGTATTTTGGTCTTGGTACTATTTCACATACATCATTCTTTATAATAGATTGGTATTCCTTGACCATTGCATCAACCCAATCCTTCTACTTTGTGTAATACCCCCATGACATTACTTTTATTTTTCATGTTTTGAAAAATTATTATTTTTATTATGTAATGAGTTATAAAACTCAAAGACTAAAATAAAATTTTCACAAACAAAAATTTTATTTATTTATTAATAAAGAAAATGACACTTGGAGAACTCAACTACATGAGGGGACACCAACCATGGCACCAAAGAACATGTGTAAGCAAGCTAGACTGATTGATACCAATCAAATCCAATCCAAAACTCAACAACCAGACAAGATCCTAAATCATAGGGATTTAGAGATCTTATTGGAGATTTGATTGGGATGGCATAAGACCTAGGCAAAAGCTATATATATGAGTGCACTGGAATAGCACGGGACGCTGTGTTGTGCATGGAGAAACTTTGTTGTGAATGCATGTGTTGAGTGTTTCTCCCGTTTCATAAGTCCATCGCTTAGCTTGTTACAGACTCTGAGAGAGAGTTCCGCATGGAAGCTTTCTTGTTGTAGCTTGTTACGAACTCGAGGATTGAGTGTCGCGAGGAAGTTACTTGCTGTTCTGGTTCATGGTTGGTGATCCAGCTCGGGGGTGGAGCGGAGCAAACCGTTGAGTTGCTGTCTCCTATGGTTGGGAGGAGTTGATTCTCCAAGTGTGTTTCCCCTGGATTCAAGTAAGTAGATCTAATTTAGTTTCTCATATACTTCGGCTTGACTTATGGTTATTTACATTATCAATAAAATATCTTGAAAATCAAAACAAACCCTTTGTTTGTGTCTCTTTTGATTAATTAGAATCTTTTTTGATGTATTGTTTATGTTGGGGATGTTACATATGGTATCAGAGCATGGTTCAAACACTAGGACCATAATCTCATTAAACAATAATTGTTTAAGGAAAATAAGTTAATACTTGTTAGCTCATTAATCGTGACTACAAATTAGGTCTCGATTACCAGTGTTTAATCGGTTTTATGCAATTCTTTGTATGCATTTTGATCTTAAATTATATATCCATATTCCTTATACATTCTGCATTTTGTTTTCGAGTATAGATCTAGAGAGTCCATTACCAGTGCTTGATCTATTCTTTGTCTGCATTTTCGATCATAAAATACAACTATTTCCTCTACAAGCATTTTGATGGTGATTATAGGAGTCGGTTGCATGTTCCTATGGTCTGTGTTTTACAATGTGTTGTTTTATTATGTGGTTCATATCTCAAACATCTGCCAACATGTTTTTTTTTCTCTATGGTCTACGTTTTACAGATCTGTCCATATCTATGAACCTCTGCGTTCTATAGATTTGTCTTGCTATGGGTTGATCCGCGGACTGATTATGTTTGGGTATGCGTTGTTGTTATTATTATTATTATATCTCAGTTTTAATCCAGTTACATTTCCATGGTCTGTGTTTGATCTGTAACATGCATTATTGAGGTCTGTGTGAACGGCAGTAGAGGACAGTATTGAAATCCCAGCCCAGTCTACTTTTGATTTTTAATGACAATCTGTCCCGGTATGCTTTTATTTTTATATGCACTTGATAGATCACAGATTGAAAAATGCTTTTGCCCATTGCACGTTGTTATAGATCTTGGATTTAAAAATGTTTTTACCCATTTTCCTAGTGTTTTAAAGACCGATCTTGCTCAGAAAATGTCTCAGGTAAAGTTAGTCTTTGTGGGTACTTTCGTTAATAAAAAACTATCCATGCATTTAGATATTAGTTTTTTTGTGGGTTTTTCTTCAAAATTGAATCTTCAAAGTCATCGGGCAACCCTAATTCATCGTATGCCTTTAATAAATCCTTGAGAGGTAAGGCTCCTGTCGTAGATATCATGAGCAATTTCTTCAATCTCTCAATGACGAGCAGATCACTGTCTTTGATTGCCTTGTCTTCGGCATGGACAAGATCCATGGATGTGTGTGTGGGCCTGAACCAGGTGCCCCCTCTTGCAGGACGCTTGTAAACATGGAATATGTGAGGATATTTTCTCAAGAAGGATGCGGCACCTACCCTCAGCCGAAGTTTGTACTGCAATCTGGATAGATAGTAAAGAGAGAGGTTTTTGTCCCTGTGACCCAAAAGAATGGTCTACACCTTCACAAATTTGATGAGTTTCTTGTGCTTATCCATGTATTTTTCAAAGGTGGGATCTTGAGCCCTTTGCTCTACATACTGCGCCGATGTTGTCTTACCTCTCTGTGATTCCCACCCCAGTGCCAACTTCCGCCCTTCATTCATACAACATAGAATCTGTTGCAGACTGTTGCTGCTACCATTGAAAAAAAATCCCATCCTCAACATCTTCAATTGTTGGACCCCTGCTTCATTTGATCCTCAGCAGTAGCCGCTGCCCCTGCTTGGAATAAACGGGGCAGAACGTAACTCAGGATAAAGGATGTCCGTAAGTCCCATGAAGGCATGAATTTATTCCTGTAGGAAGTCGTCTGAGATGAATGTTAGATTTGAGTTATAAACAGGCATTTTTCACTATATTCTTAATAACCAGGGAACCCTGCTGAACCAATTCTAAAATCAAAACGAGTTGCCTAGATGTTATTTTTGGTGCATTTTGCAGTAAGCTGTGGGCTTGGATATCTAAAGATTGAGCTGTGGGGGAAAAATGGTTACTTGATCGATACAACGCAATTTTAAAATATTCTCATTTTTTTCAAAAATTAATATCTTCATATCAAATCCAGAATGGTTTTATGCACACTCGATTTCATTTTCTGGTTTTAAACCCTATCAGATGCATTTCATCAATAACAATTATTTCGTATGAACAATCAATCTCTGTTCAATCTATGCCCCATTCTAGATCAGCCTTCGCATGCCTTCTATAGATACTCTCCTTTTATGACTGTCTTTTCTTCTCCAGATCTCAGATCCGCTTAAGTTTTCAGTCTGCTGCGTGGTATACGTTTTGAATCTAGTTCTGTCCAAATCTCATTATACTTTGATGAACATTTATAGATCTAAAACAAATCTGAGTCTCTGTCTACATTTGATTCATGGTTTGTTTTTATTTATACTCTGCATACAATCTGCGTTTTTACTCTGCATTTTAAAGATCTGGGTTTAGACTTCATTTGTATGCATATGATTTTCCTAATGGTTGCATATGAGTTCTCATAGTCCGCGTGTGTTCGATTGTATACTTTGATTATCCTAAATTTCATATTCTAATAACATTTGTGTATGTTTCCTTTGAACTGCATTTGATTTAGGCATAATCTCCACCTACAGGACGGTTTTGATCTCTGATTGGCCGCTTGCATGTCCCTAGATCACATGCAGTACATCCTCTTGTTAATCATTTTGTTTTGGTTTTGAATCTTTTATTTTCTCAGAACACCGATTTGCCCTTTCAAAAAGTAATACAATGTCTATCCTTGCCGATTTTAAAGACGTATTCTTTGGTGGGTGCTTGAGTAGTTAAACACGGTGTTAATAACAACTCATACTATAGTCAAAATTTGTGATTATGTGGATTCTAGTTACTGATGTGCAGTATCCATGACTAATCATGTTTTCGCTTGAAAGACAGAAAAATCTTCGAGGAATTTCTTATCTGAGTTTAAACTTAGATCTAACATTTATTCTTTACCAAATTTATTATAGTTTCCATATAGTATCTTTTCCAGTCACGTTTCTGTTTGTTATAGTAAAAATCATTCCTCTTAGGAGTGTAATGATGGTCTCCTTTTCTTATACAAGAGCTAAATAATTATATATATACATGAATCTCTGGTGGCTGCCTTCTTTGGCATACCATTCATATCATAATGAATACCTTGAAGTTCTAGTATGATTCAATGTTGTCAAAATTCCTAAATGTATAAAATTGAAATTCTATGGGTTGATTAAGATGGATTTTCCAATGTGTGACAAGTGGTAGATAGTTTATGCATTTTATATATTTGTTTTTGAATGTCGTAGCCATTAACATATTTTTTCCCAATATCCTAATAAGCCGAAGGGAGTAAGTTGCTCTCTTCTCCCTAAGTTTTTAAGGATCGGCAATTAAATCTTGATTTCAATTTGGATGTAATACGAATTATTATGTATCAGGAATTCGATGAATGAAGATAAATAGAGAATTGTAATATTTTTAAAAAAGGGTTTCTAAAAGGTAATGGTTTGAAAATTAAGTTAATTCCATTTTTAGGTGAAAGGGAATTAATTAAATAATTGAAAGGAAGCAACATGAATTCATTTGATCTAATTAAATAAATGAATGAAAGTAAAATGGATTCACTCATTTACATTGTGTTATATATAACGATGCCATTTGATTTGCAAGCCTACGTTTTTGCCTTTTTTGTGATAAGATTTTGGAGTATATCTATATGGTATGTCTCTTGATTTGAAGCTGTTCTTAATAAAATCGAGATCTCTGTGCTAATTTATTGGATTCGGTAATGTTCTTGAGAAATGATGAAAATATTTTATTCAAGTTAATTATCCCTGTGTGGTCGTATTTCTTAGCGAGTGATTATACGTGTAGTGTGGTGGTAAATAATAGGATTCCAATTTATTACGATGTGAAGGACTCCCTATATAACACTATAACGAGGTTTGTATTTATATGTCTAATGAAGAGTGAATTATTTATTAGTGGATCCTATAATGGTTTTGAATTTGGTGAAATAACTACGTGATTCTATATGCGCTTTGAAAATTTAATAGATTGAACTTAAGTTTTCATGTATTCTAATTTGTTGGTTGAAAAATGTTATAAAGATACATTGGTACTATATGTTTATAATTATACGATTATACATTTATTAAGAAGTTTGGAATTACATGGGAGGGGTAGCTTCATGTTTTATGTGGAAATGGGTAAATGGTGTACTTAGATATTTTTAAAATGTTTTATGCAATGAAGTGAATTTATGGAACTTAACGTTAATGTTTATCTTAATTTAAAATCACAAAATTTTTCCAATGGTACATCTTATATTTAGGAGATAGGCATTAATAGTTTATTTCTTGTTGGTATCAAGGGAGGTTACATTGTGTTATCATCCCATAAACTTCCTAAAGCATCATTGAGAGCATTGTAGAGTCTAGACAGAAAGATCAGTGTCCACTCGGTTTTAATTTAATGACCAGAACTCTCAATAGTCTGTTCATAGCACTCACTTTACCCTCTATTTTACTGATCAACCAGTTGTATACATCGTCAGATTGTAGCCACAAAAATTGCTCCTCACGCATTTTTAGAAACAGTCTACATATTTGAATTTTAAATGATGAAATACAATAGAGAAGGATGAATATTTGAGCGAGAAGGATGAATATTTTTTATAGTTTCAAGTATTTATGCATAATTTAATTTGGAATGCGTTGAAAGATGTGGGTTATTGTTTTATAAATCGACATGGATAGCAAATTAAATTATGTTCATATATATTTTAAAATATATATATATATATATTAAATTATGTTTTAATATATATTTTAAATTATATTTATATATTTTTAAGAAAAAATATTCCTCGTTGTTTATATTTACTAGATAGAGAAATAGTATTTCCTTGTAGTAGACATGCGTTGAAAGACGTTTTAGTTATATAACTCATCCAATTATATAT
>LPNX011009733.1:46541-91422 GCA_001517045.1 Pseudotsuga menziesii
TTAATCCACGGATCAATGGTAGGTATAATCTAATAGAAGTTGAATCGTCGAATCACTCTATATCTAGAACATATCGTGCCATCTGATTAGAATATTTACAAATGCATACTAATGCATACTAAAGAAACACACTTTTACCTAACGGATATATTACACAAGTTGATCTTAACTAACTCCTAAGTGTCTAGATATCCTAATACTATAGATGTTTCTTCCTTCAAATAGGTCAGATAAAGCATCAAACATTTCTTTTGGTGTCTCCCTTGAGGATACTTGAGGAATCAAGTTACCTTTGATGGTGTCAGCTATGATCCTTTTATCCTTGATCATATCCTTCTTATATTTAGACTTAGCTTCAACTTCTTCTGGTTCTGCAAATTCCTCCTTTATAAATCCTTCTAAATCATTTTCTTTAGGATGGGCATGATCTGATATTTCCATGCTCTGAAGTTTTCGACACCTTCAAGATTATCATCTAGCTTGGTATTCTTTGTAATCTTAATAGAATGAGAAATTCAAATGGAAATAGAAGGAGTATTACTTACTTGATGAATATAGCTTATGGTTAACCTTCTTCTCGATGACCTAGGGTTTGATGTAGAAACCCTAATTTTTCATTTGGGATCATTGGTAGGGCTGAGTGATGGAAAAGATGCACCTTATTAGGAAGAGCTAGACTATATCTTGCTTTTTCTGAGATTGATGATGGAGTCTTAGGAAAAATGAAGCCCTAGGTTTTTCGACATCAGTTTTTGGTCCAAAACTGAAATTTCTTGGAATTCAGTTATGTTTCCACAGAAAGATGCCCCCTTCTGAGGTGAGTTGAGTGATTGAGCTATTTTCTAGTTTATCTGTTGAGGTATTTGTGTGGAGTAACAAAGCCTAGCTGTGTAGTGTCTCTTTTCAGGGTGGTTCTCATACCATGTTAAGTTTTATTTTAATTACTTGGATGATATATTAAAAAAAATTTCACTAGTAGGATCACTGAAAGATCAACATGCAAAGAAACACAAATATTTTACTCGGGGAAACCACAAGGGAGAAATCCCCACAAAACTTCCTCAATATAGAACTCAACCAGAGCAGTATAAAACCCAAATAATTGCTTCTTTTTCTTTATGGCGCTCTTGTTCTTCTCTCTCTTGCCAAATTGCTTGAGTGAGTGTGTACAAATGAAGGGAAGCACCTATCTATTTATATTTTTCACTTGAATTGACTTAGGACCTAACAAATTCGACTTATCTAACTGACTGGGATGACTTGTCTAGAAAGACATCAAACATAAAATTTATTATAATGACACTTGGATACTATTTACCTCACTTACATTCGTAGGTTTACATTGATTATTTCAAGGACTCTTACATGACCAAACTCATCTCCTGATGGGGAGATACAAATCTATACATCTGGAATATCTTCTGAACTTACAATATTTTTACACAAAGTAGGAGAAAGTACCAAAGGAAGGTTACAAAAAAACATAGGAGGAGCATCCTCAACCCAAGTTTGGAAAGGGTTTCATTGCTACATTATCTGGAGTTCCTTTTTTTCACACTCTCAAGATGAGGGGAGTGATAAAGGGCTAGAATGTCATAGTTGTCCAATGGTGGAGCTGCTCATAATTTTATAGATGTAGAACTGGTACAAAAGAGGAATATCCCCACTAAATAAATCAAAGGGTTTTCCGTGGTTATCCCTGGAAACAACATTATGGACTATTATAGATGGATTCCCAAACTCAGTCTCACCATGGGAAATTACACTGCTTCAAATAGTTTATATGTGGTGTGTGTACCTATCACCAATGTAGTCTTGCGTGTCCAATGGTTTTTTTACATAGGGTACCACTCCATGAACTACTAAAACTTAGAAATGGAATTTAAGGGGCCTAATGGGTTCAAACTGGTTATGAGACACATGAACAGTTATTCCAACAAAGTTGTATCAACAAAAATCATGGAAGCAATTTTGAGGCATGGGTAGATAAAGTGGGAAATGGAATTCCTTATCACAATTAGGAATCCTTCAATTTACACTTCTCGGTATCCGACATACATGCAAGTGTTATTTTTGAAGTATGAGAATGTCTTTGGATATCTTCCTCCATGTAGACCACCAAATAGAGGGATTGAGCACACTATTGAGTTGGAGCTATGGACCCGTCCCATGATTACCACTCAATATTGACATCGGATGAGGTTCAAGGATGAAATTGAAAAGGCCATAAAGGATCTTCTCACGGGGACTTCACTTGTTAGCCAATATCCTATCACGTTAGTTCATATTGTGGGTTTTAAAATTAGAAAAAATTGAACCAATATATTGCAGGTATTGGGGGGGTGAGGGGTTTAAGGTGGGGGTGGGTAAGGTAGTTTATAAAGATAGAGGTATAAAAAGGGGTGGGGAGGAGGTTTTAAGTATTGGGAGGGGGTTTCAACAAAAAGAGTTTGGGTCAATATCTCTCGAAATTAAGGGTATTCTTTAATATCCCACGATCGCACGTGCTATGTGAGAGGTTCACTAAGTGAAGTCCCTGTGGATCTTCTTGAGTTGGGATTCATAAGTCCCAGTTCGAGTCCATTTGCATATTCAGTAGTGCTAGGGATGAAAAAACATGGAACAATGAGGATGTGTATAGATTATCGAGCCATAATAAAAAATACAATCAACAACCGGTACCCCATTCCACACATTCATGAGCTGATGGATGAGATGCATGGAGAAGGTACTTCTGTAAGATTGACCTCCATTTAGGATGTCATCAAATCGGTGTTAGAGAAGAAGATGACTTTCCATTGCCATTATGGTGACTTTGAGTTCTTAGTCACGCCCTTTGGTTTGACTAATGCACTTACTGCATTTGAATCATGCATGAACCACATATTCACTAAGAATTTACGCAAGTTTTTGTTTGTATTCTTTGATGACATTCTCATATATAGGACATTTGAAGAGCACATGAAACACATGGAAATAATGTTGAATATTTTTTCAGAACAATTGTTATATGCAAAAATATCCAAGTGTGATTTTGGTATGACTGAGATTTTGTATCTCGGTCATATGATTAGACAGGATGAAGTAAAAGTGCACATGGATAAGATCAAATCCATCCTTTATTGGTCGACCCCTAAGAATTTGATAGAGATGAGAAGATTTATGGGACTCTGTATTTATTGCAAAAGTTTCTTAAAGTATTTTCCCATTCGACCAAACCTCTAAACGATGTTACAAAGAAGGGAGCATTATGTTAGAAAGAAGAATCATAACAAGCCTTTAGGAGGATGAAAGAAGTGATTAGCAGTTTTCTCATCCTCACCATGTCATATTTTACTCATCCTTTTGTGCTCGACTGTGATGCCTCGAGAGAAGGCATAGGACCGGTCCTAATGCAAAATCAACATCCTATCACCTTTGAGAGCCGAAAGTTGCAAATACATGAGCACCACTACTCCATTTATGATAAATAAATTTTGGGCATCATGTATGCTTTGGAAAAATTCAGATAGTACATAGTGGGTAGCAAGTTCATAGTCAAGACATATCACAACATCTTGAAGCACTTCCTGTTGCAAAAAGAGCAGAATGATAGGCAATAGAAATGGGTCAACAAGGTGCAAGCATATGATTTCAATAAACAATTCATGAAGAGAAAAATAAGAATTGTTACAAATGCACTTTCTACGAGGCCAACTATCTCACTGATGGTGATTTCAAGATATTGGAGAGCTCATCTCTTGGTGGAGTACTCTAAAAACAAGTTTGCATGTTAAGTGTTGGATGGATTGTTGTAGGATGATTAGTATAATGTGATTAGTTATGTCATATACAACAAGGATACAATTTATTGTGTGCTTGAATCAACATTGAGATAGAAGATCATAAACGTGGCACACAAGTAACCATAGTAGAACATCTCAGTTATCTACAAACATACAAGTAGATACTAGAGAGTTTCACCTAGAAAGGGCTAAAAACTGATGTACTAAAGCATGTGAGGGTTGTTGTACATGTCAATAGAATAAGGTATAACACACATACACCCTGTAGGTCTATTACAGCCTCTTCCTATTCTAGAGCATAAGTGGGAAAGCATCTACATGGACTTCATTACACGATTTTCCAAAGCACAAGGAAAAGACTATATATATGTGGTGGTAGATAGAATCACAAGTTTTGCTAATTTCTTCTTCATCTCATCATAGTTACACAGGTGGTTGGTCTCTTCTTTAGGGAGGTTTTCATCTTTCATGGTTTGCTTAAGACAAGTTTCAGTGATAGAGACAACAGGTTCACAAGAGCTTTCTAGTAGGACTTGTTCAAGTTGGTATGAATAGATGTTACTCTTACTAGAAAATACCACCCGCAAACCGATGGGAAGCTAGAGAGAGTCAATCAATGTTTATAAGGGTATCTAAGAAACTATGTGATAGGGAAAATAAGAGCATGGATCAAATGAATGCATTCAAGAGAGCACTCTTATAACATAAAAAAAAATTTCCATACATCGATCATGGGGGCTTCACTTAGTAAACCTCTCACATATCACGTGCAATCATGGAATAGTAAAGAATACCCTTAATTTCTGTAGATATTGGTCCAAACTCCTTTTGTTGAAACCCCCTCCCAATACCTTAAACCTCCCCACCACCCCTTTTTTTACCCTAATCCTTATAAACCCCCCTAACCCCCCACCCTAAACCCCTCATCCCCCCCAATACCTGCAATATATTGGCCTTATTTTTAAGAAATTAAAAACCCGCAATATGAACTAACGTGATAGGATATTGGTCAACAAGTGAATCCCCCATGACATCGATTGATGTGTTCCCATTCAAAGCATTGTATGGTTATGAGGATCCTACTTTTGTTGATCATATTTTTGGATATAGTCGAGCATCGAGAGCTAAGGAATGGATCCTAAAGAGAAAAGACATCTTGAGAGCACTGAGAGATATTTGGAAAACAATTGAGAACCAATGGAATATATATGCAAATAAACATAGGAAAGAGAGCAATTTCCATGTTGCAGACTTGGTATGTATGAGGTTGCAACCTAACAAACAATGTTCACTAAAGGGATTCAAGATAAACTCCTAATAAACTCCTTCGAACTCATGTGATAACTGCATTTAGTGGCATGGTAATGTGGAGTCCATCTTGTGAACTCTATCTGAAAATTGGGAGTCAAGGTAATGTGCACAATGTTTAGTTGAACTTCATTTGGTACATGGGAGTGGAGTCCTGCTAAGGTGCACTTCATGTAATACTCAAACTCGTAATAATCTCCTCTGAACTCCTAATAAACTCCCCCATCTAGAAATTGAGCTTAAGTTAATATGCAGTTCACATGGCCATTTTTTAGAATGGCTATAAGGTAACATATTTAACTTTTTATTGCAACTTAACTTATATCTTATACAAGGACACAAGTTAAATGGCTATACTAATTATCCATTAGATGTTAATGTATTAAATGTTTATGGCATAGATTCCTAAATATATTAAATGACTACCTAATTTTTTTGAAGATCTTTCCATCCCACACTAATCACCTTGAATTTAAGATACAATCTCATCCATTCTAAAATTTTTGAACATAGATGTCCATCCCATACAACAAATAAAGTAACACCTAAAATAAAGTAGCACCTTTATGCTTAAATATTTACTATATATATATGCAATATATGTGACCAATAAAAGTAAGCTGGGTGGGACAGCTTAAGTGATTGAGTACTAGCTCAAGTGATTAGGTAGTGTAAGTTGTGAGAAGAAGACCACAATGACTATACATTAATATATAAAAACCTCATTTGATGTCCCACAATCATAATTAAATTCATCATAATTGAATTGAAGAACAAAAACTGCAAGAGTTATCAATTGAGCTACATAGCATTTAATGCTGCTACAGCAGGCTTGCTGTTGGATCTTGAGCAAACACCATCAAACTTGCTGGAGCCTCATTAAATTCTCTGCAATTCAATGGATTTTTTTTTTTTTAAGTTCCAATATAGCTTAAGAGCAAGCAATGTTAAACTTCAAGAATAAATCCTCAATATCTCTGAATAAATCGAAATTACTAACTATTTTTAATTCAAAATGAATATATATATATATATATATATATATATATATATATTATCCAAGAACCGTAAATAGCTAACAGCGTTTTACAGATCAATGCAAAATTTGCACTCTCAAAAAAATATTATACAAGATTGCCACTTTATCAGGAGGTTGGTAAGATCTCTGATCCTTTGAAAACATATTCGCTGCCGCTGATAGGTCTGATAGCATCCTCATCACGCAACTCTTGCCAAACAAAACTCCATTTGTATTTCCAAATCATTCATCAAGAAAAATCACGTTCCTACAGATTAAATTCCCAATTTCCTATACCATTTAAATGACTATAAGAACAAATCCGGCATGTCTTCCCTTACCATTTACATCTGTGCAAACCGAAACAAAACTAAAAAAAATTGACCACAATTAATCAATTCGACATATTAAAAATCTAAATTCAGTGGAGAATTCAAAGTCTTTATTTACCCCTGAGTCGCAAACCGTTTAAAACCACTTCCCCAGCTTTAATCAACTGGCGATCGACCTGACCCCTGCTCAAGAAATAAACAATATGAACCTTCCTGACTTCTCTGGTTCTCCGATTGTGAATTCCAAGCTCTCATGGCCAACAATAACTAGCCTGCAACAGCCCAATATATATTGTATAAGCTGCAACAGCCTAATATATATGGTAAAGGCCTAGATATATACTATTGGATCCGAAACATTTCAGAACCAACGATATATATCCCCGCATTTGGTCTTCTGAGTGACTACAGAAATTAATACACAATAATTTTCTTGTGCAGGCTATTGAGCTACGCCTCCATTATTGAAACGGCGGGTGCGCTGGTAGGGTGAAAGCAAATGAATGTTATCTATCTAGGTAAATCCCAAATCCCATTTATGATCAGAGTTTTAAATTCCAAGGATATTAATTGGTTGGATCTTATATCCATAATCTAAAGACGTCCAATTCTAAAATAAATAAATAAAATTTTTATCCTAATAAAAATCCAATTCTACAGAAAAAAAAGAGTTTATACGATTATTTATATTATGAAGACATAATCAAGCTTATCCAAATAATTACATTAAGAAAATATAATTTCTTATGTTGCAAAATATTTATCATACTTAAAATGACTGGTTCCAACTAAATCCAACAACTATTCATGTTACATATTATAAGCCACAGACTTTTCAGTTTATAAATGTAAAACAGCAACAATAAGCAAACAAATTTAAAGTCAAAGCCTTTGCAATGCAATTCATTCGGAACTTTAAGTAATTTGGGCATCAATAAGCACAAAATAAATACTATTTAATAAATAAAAAAATTGATATAAAAAAACAAAAACAAATTGCTATTGGTTTCTTTAACTACCTTTTAACTGAAATTTATTTAAAAAGGCATGGATAGCGATTGTATTAGAAGAAGAAGGCATGGATATTGCTCGGAAGGAGAAGGCATGGATATTGTTTCTTGACCATTATCAAAAATATTAAAAATTAGTATAGCTACATTTAAAGTGGTCGGTGAATGTGAATAGACATAATTAATTATTTAGTTTTGTGAAAATAGCTAGCCACTAAAGAAAGACTAAACATACAATTTTACATCTATTCATACCAGATTGTAAGAGATATATAAGCACAAAATAAATACTATTTAATAAACAAAAAAAATTGATATAAAAAAACAAAAACAAATTGCTATTGGTTTTTTTAACCACCTTTTAACTAAAACTTATTTAAAAAGGCATGGATAACGATTCTATTAGAAGAAGAAGGCATGGATATTGCTAGGAAGGAGAAGGCATGGATATTGTTTTTTGACCATTATCAAAAATATTAAAAATTAGTATAGCTACATTTAAAGTGGTCGGTGAATGTGAATAGACATAATTAATTATTTAGTTTTGTGAAAATAGCTAGCCGTTAAAGAAAGACTAAACATACAATTTTACATCTATTCATACCAAATTGTAAGAGATATATAAGCACAAAATAAATACTATTTAATAAATAAAAAAATAAAAACAAATTACTATTGGTTTCTTTAACCACCTTTTAACTGAAACTTATTTAAAAAGGCATGGATTGCGATTGTATTAGAAGAAGAAGGCATGGATATTGCTCAAAAGGAGAAGGCATGGATATTGTTTCTTGACGATTATAAAAATTATTAAAAATTAGTATAGCTACATTTAAAGTGGTCGGTGAATGTGAATAGACATAATTAATTATTTAGTTTTGTGAAAATAGCTAGCTTTAAAGAAAGACTAAACATACAATTTTACATCTATTCATACTAGATTGTAAGAGATATATAAGCACAAAATAAATACTATTTAATAAAGAAAAAAAATTGCTATAAAAAAACAAAAACAAATTGCTATTGGTTTCTTTAACCACCTTTTAAGTGAAACTTATTTAAAAAGGATCGATAGCGATTGTATTAGAAGAAGAAGGCATGGATATTGCTTGGTAGGAGAAGGCATGGATATTCTTTCTTGACCATTATCAAAAATATTAAAAATTAGTATAGCTACATTTAAAGTAGTCGGTAAATGTGAATAAACATAATTAATTATTTAGTTTTGTGAAAATAGCTAGCCGTTAAAGAAAGACTAAACATACAATTTTGCATCTATTCATACCAGATTATAAGAGATATATAAGCACAAAATAAATACTATTTAATAAACAAAAAAAATTGATATAAAAAAACAAAAACAAATTGCTATTGGTTTCTTTAACCACCTTTTAACTGAAACTTATTTAAAAAGGCATGGATAGTGATTGTATTAGAAGAAGAAGGCATGGATATTGCTCGGAAGGAGAAGGCATGGATATTGTTTCTTGACCATTATCAAAAATATTAAAAATTAGTATAGCTACATTTAAAGTGGTCGATGAATGTGAATAGACATAACTAATTATTTAGTTTTGTGAAAATAGCTAGCCGTTAACGAAAGACTAAACATACAATTTTACATCTATTCATACCAGATTGTAAGAGATATATAAGCACAAAATAAATACTATTTAATAAACAAAAAAAATTGATATAAAAAAACAAAAACAAATTGCTATTGGTTTCTTTAACCACCTTTTAATTGAAACTTATTTAAAAAGGCATGGATAGCAATTGTATTAGAAGAAGCAGGCATGGATATTGCTCAGAAGGAGAAGGCATGGATATTTTTTCTTGACCATTATCAAAAATATTAAAAATTAGTATAGCTACATTTAAAGTGGTCGGTGAATATGAATAGACATAATTAATTATTTAGTTTTGTGAAAATAGCTAGCCATTAAAGAAAGACTAAACATACAATTTTACATCTATTCATACCAGATTGTAAGAGATATATAAGCACAAAATAAATACTATTTAATAAACAAAAAAAAATTGATATAAAAAAACAAAAACAAATTGCTATTGGTTTCTTTAACCACCTTTTAACTGAAACTTATTTAAAAAGGCATGGATATTGTTTTGTTGACCATTATCAAAAATATTAAAAATTAGTATAGCTATATTTAAAGTGGTCGGTGAATGTGAATAGACATAATTAATTATTTAGTTTTGTGAAAATAGCTAGCCATTAAAAAAAGGCTAAACATACAATTTTACATCTATTCATACCAAAATGTAAGAGATATATAAGCACACAATAAATACTATTTAATAAACAAAAAAATTGATATAAAAAAACAAATTGCTACCGGTTTCTTTAACCACCTTGTAACTGAAACTTATTTAAATCTTAATCAAAATGCATTTAAGCATAACAAGATAAAACAACCATGAAATGAATCCATGCTGTATACTTGTTACACTTAGGTTAATTTTATTGATCCTCAAACAAGTCTAAAATCTAAAATAATATCTAAATACCTATAGAAATAAATTTTTGATTCTATGATTGATTTTAAGTGTTTTTGCATTGACATACTCCGGGATAATGCTTTAACATATTTAATTGATAATGCTTCACAGCTTTGACTTTATAGATATCATGCCCTTGTCACAACTATTTGCATTGGATTTTTTAATTACTAATCGTAAAAAAATTTAAAAATCTAAATAACCATGTTTAAATTTACAAAATATAAATATCTTAAATTTTTTTGAGGGTGTTCAATTTATTTTACATTCAAAATCACAATTTAAAAATCATAAAACTCAAATTTCTTCAAAGACATTACCAAATTCAGACCAAAAGTTCAAATGTTCACCTGTTTAAACTTCTATATTTCTGATTTATTTTCTATTCCTTTTTATATAAATGTTAAAAATCGGTCACATTATATACTTGATAAAGCATGTCTCACGATTTCATTCATTCAAGAAATCAATTACCAAATAAATGCAACCCCACCAAATAAATTTATTAAACATTCACCCAGTAATTTCTGGGTGAAATTATTTACTTGTATAAAATGTGAATCTAACTGCTTGATAAAGTATCTTTCTTCATTTTCTGGGTGAAATTATTTACTTGTATAAAATGTGAATCTAACTGCTTGATAAAGTATATTTCTTCATTTTCACTGTTGACAGTTTAACAAATTTAAATATAGAAAAAGCAAGATATATACACCTCATTAAGTTAAACAATGTGATAACCATATAACATGATTATTGTTACGAACTTGTCATTTCTACTTCGGCGAAAGCATCACATGCATAAATATTACTTAGGAACCAATTTATGCCCCAAGCTCGTCACAATAGGTTAATGAGCCACCCAAGTATCACATGCATTTGAGAAGTGTTCACCACATGGATCACGTGACTGTGTGATGTTGTTTACCTTATTTGGTGGAAAAGTAGAATGGCAATGGATGCAACCAAAGTGTTCACCAAGCGTAGCGGAGCACATGGCTGTGTGATGTTGTTTACCATATGAAGGATGTGTGAGGAGCGATATCCGTTGAACCGGAGATGGGAAGCTTGATTCGAGTTTAATGTTGTAATCTTGGCCGTTTATTGGTTTTTCTAGAGTTCTTCTTGGCCGTTGAGATGGCATTTCTCAATAGTACTAATTGCAGTGGTTTGATTGCCCTTGATGCGATTTGATTTTTGAGCTGGTGTGGACTTAATTGTGCTTTAGTGTACTGTCCGAAGCCATTAATCATTAGAGCTGTGGATTTGCCACGTTTTGATGGGTATCGACTTCATTGGTTTTGTGGTGATTGGGTTATACGATTGACCTCCCATTTTGTTATTTTGGTTTTCAGAGGCAACGATATTGTTATTCGCTCTGGTGTGCTGTGTTTTAGGGTTTCCTGGCTGTGTTTTGGCGTGCATGGCGTTTTAAGGGTTCTGAATGCTTCGTTCTGGAGTGTATCTTCCTTGTGGAGGTAGGGATAAGCTTTTGGAGGTAGGGATAGGTACATTATTTTCCTTGTGGGTTTTGGACGTTGGCGGAGCGACATCCAAAGAACCGGAGATGGGAAGCTTGATTCGAGTTTTAATGGTGTAATTTTGGCTGTTTATTGGTTTTTCTGGAGTTTTCTCGGACGTTGAGATGGCAATTCTGATAGTACTGATTGCAGTGGCTTGATTTCCCTTGATGTGATTTGATATTTGAGCTGGTGTGGAGTCTAAATGCGCTTTAGTGCACTGTCCGAAGCCATTCATTAGTACTTTGGACTTGCCACGTTTTGTTGGGTGTCGACTTCAATGGTTATGTGGTGATTGGGTTATGCGATTGACCCCTCATTTTGTTACCTTGGTTTTTCTGTGGCTACGATGCTGTTATTCGCTCTAGTGTGCTATGTTTTAGGGTTTTCTGGCCGTGTTATGGTGTGCATGGCATTTTAAGGGTCCCGTTTTGCTTCGTTCTGGAGTGTATCTTTGCCTATTGATTCCTACTTCTGGAGATAGTGTATTTCCTGTCCGTTGGCGTTGGTGGTTTACTGGGGCTTTACTGGAGTCTTGACTGTTTCTGGAATTCTTGGTGTAACTTGGCCGATAGTATTGTTGCTGGAGTGATTGAAGCTGGAACATATTGTCGGTCTGTTGGGGATTTCTCCTGGTCTTCTGGTGTTGGTGGGAATTCGGTGTTCCTTGTGAATATTTTTTGTTGGTTGGCTATTTGCTGAAGGAGAAAACGATCGAGGGCCACAGGCAAATGATTTTTTGACAAAGCCGGATGGATCTGGTGGATGATTGAAGATTTTTATTCGCAGGGAATTTGGTGGATGATTCTGCAATCGCAGGGAATTGGGCGGATGATTCTGTATTGTGGTTTCAATAGCGATTTTATGGAGGTAAGCTCGAACTGTTTTTACAGTTTTTTGTTGGTGTTTTTGTTTATTGGTGATTTCCGAATATCTGGTTTGGTGTTGGTGTGTTTTTTTTTGTTTTGTTTCTATGAGTATTTTGTGAGCATTTAGGATCTTTATTGGGGATCTTTGAGTTTCTTTCCGAAGTTTTAAAGGATCTTGGTTCTGGGTTGGGGGATTTGATCGGTTGTGTTAGCTATGTCGCTTCGGGCGATGAAAACTCTGGCATGTACTCCGCCAGGATTCCTGCATTGTATTAAGCAGGATTTTGGTGTGGAGAAGCGGGTTACAGTGACTTATGTGCCTCTCCAGTTTAACCTGGGAGACATGGGGTCTGCTCCAGGCCCGGAAGTTAAAATTGATCATGTTTTGGATAGGGTAAATCCTGCAGTGGATTGTCTGGATGATCTGGGTGGGCGTTCCAAACTGATTGATATCTGTCTGCCTGTGCCGAGTCCTTTATATGCTTGTCCTGTCGTTTCTATTCCCTTGGGACATCTGTCATGCTCCCAGAAGGGTTTTGGTGAGGATAATCGTGTATCTGTGGTTTATTCTTCGGTGAAGGTTTTGGGAGATAGGGATTTGCTTTCTCTGGGCCCTAAGCAAGAGGATTGTTCAAAGATTGGGTTTCAGGTGCCCTCTTGCTTGGATGGAGGATTCAAGAGAGGCGAATATGTTAATCCAACCTCTCTATCGATTGATGAATATGTAGTGGAGATGGAACCTTTGGTATCTGGATCTGTTGAGTCCTTGGTAGCAGGGTCTTGTGGTTTTGGGACAGTGCTTTCAGTTGATAAATCAACCCCGGAGGGGTTAAATTTGAGGGTTATTGATGAGGTTGAAGTTGGTGCTGATCCATTGTTCCCTGTGGAAAGCTATACTATCCCAGAATCCAATACTCGTCCTTTGGATTCGGAGGTCATTAAGATAGGGCATTGTCCTGCGAGCCCTAGGAACAGTATTTTGGTTGGGAAAATGCCTTCTTCGTTGAGAATGGGTTCCCAATCGGACACATTGGGTATTATGAATTGTGAATGTAAGGGTGCTAGTGATCATATTCATAAAGGCTCAGATTATCAGGTTGACAAAAGTAAATGCTTATCAGTCAGTCTCAAGGCAGTTGGGATGGATCAAGAGGTTAGTGAAGGTATGAATGCAGATTTTGGATTTACTCCTAATCCTAATGAGAATCATGTTTCTTTCAGGTCTACGGATTCTGATAATGAACATGTGCATGCTCCTCACTCTTCTGTTAGCAAGGGGAATTCTAAGTCTAAAAAGAGGCAGCCTAAACCCATCAAGAAGATTAGTTCGGTTTTAATGACCCTGGGGGAAGACGTGCTTTTAAATGATATCGTTCTCACCATTGCTTTGACCTTGGTTGGGATGTTTGGAAGGCATAATTATAATGCTGAATATTTGCATGGGTGGGCTGAAAAGGCTTGGACTGATGTTATCAGTACTCGTCCTGAGATTTATGTGCTACCAAGGGGCTGGATAGCTTTTAAATTCTCTTCTGTGGCTGATGCCGATAGGATCCTGGATGGAGTTTGGAGATGGGATAAAGATGGCCTACTTATCAAGCAATGGACTCCTTTATTTGATCCGCCGAAGCAAAGGTATGATCAAGTTCCTATTTGGGTCAAACTCCCAAATTTACCCTTTGAATTCTGGTCTTTTGATTTCTTCAGACTTGTTGGTAATACCTTGGGATCCCATTTGGAAACTGATTTTACTTATTTGCATTCTCGGGTTTGCTGCATGGGTCGGGTTCTTGTTCTGTTAGACTTTCGCTTGGGATTACCTACTGAACTGGTCATTAAAAAGGGTAATAGTGACTTCTATCAGCCTCTGGATTATTTGGGAATTCCTTTTAGATGTTATAGATGTCATGGGTTTGGACACTTGGCAAATGCTTTCTCTCTCCCATTTAATAAACTTTCTTCTTCCAAAGTTTGGAGAGTCAAAAAAGGCGGGAATCAGTCTGCTGCAAAGGCTGGAACGTCTGTGAATGAGAATTTGGATCTGCATCCTGTCTCCCTTGAGTCTGAACCTTTAGCCAAACTTAAATCATTAAATATTTCCAATTCTATGGACGATATTGGTAACTTTCCATTTCTGAACCATTCCTCTGAGGCCTTATCTCCTATTGTTCCAAATTTATCTCTGAAGGATCTGGGTTTTGTATCTCCTTGTAAGGCCTCTCCTATTGTTAGCAAGGGTTATTATCTTCGCTCGTGCTCAAAATCTGTTCAGGAGATTCCTTGGACTGTCAAGGATAAACCTGGGTATCATAAAGTAGATAAGGGTCTGATTGGGGATGAAAAAGTTTTACATTTTGTGATGAGTGGTGTTGGGGCACTTAGAGCATCTGCCCTTAACAAGGTTTCCATATGATCCTTTTGACCTTAAATGTTAGGGGTTTGGCTAGTCTCCCCAAGAAACTAGCGGTTTTAAGACTTATCGAACAAAATGCAGTTGATGTTATTTTTTTACAAGAAACAATAATTGAGGGGTGTGTTCTGGTTCAGGAATTGGAACATTTGATTCAAGGATGGCAATTCATTAATTCGGTGGATGCTAAGGGCAGATCGGGTGGACTTATTTTGGGCTGGAAGTCTTGTAATTTTCCTTTTCATAATGCCTGGGATATGAAAGCAAGGTTGTGTGCTGTTTTATTTTCATATGATTTACAAAAGGAAATATCCTTTGTTAATCTTTATGCGCCCTATCTGGACAGGGAAAATTTCTGGAATAACTTGATCAAGATGGATGTTTTCTTGTCTTCTTTTTTAGTTTTTGGGGGTGATCTTAATTTTTCCTTAGGTCTCTCTGAAATCTGGGGGGTTAAAGCACAAGCAGATCCCTTAACTAATTTTTTTCACAATCTGTTGGAGAGCTTGGGGATTGTTGACATCAACCCGTTGGTGTCTATCCCTACCTGGAGTAATCGCAGAGTTAGTTTTGAGGGTATATGTAAAAGGTTGGATCGTCTATTAGTTTCGGCTGATTTCCTAGATTGTGATTTCCTTCTTAAACAATGGATTGGGTGTGTAGGTGTATCTGATCATCAACCTGTCTTCTTACAAATTTCTTCTCATACTCCTAAGGCCCATAGTCCTTTCAAGTTTAATGCAGGATGGTTGGATCATATTGACTTGGTTGAAGCATTAAAAGATTCTTGGGTTCCCTTTGTTGCTCAGTCTGCTTTATCTCTTGAGGCTCAATTTAGTGAGAATCTTAAACGTATTAAAGCAATCTCTATTAAGTGGTCACTGAATAAAAATGCTCAGAACATTAAAGATTTGGTTGATATTGAATATGAGTTGAAAAGATTTTATGATAGGCATATTGGTTTTACATCAATGGCTGATAAAGATTTACTGATTGAGATTGAATCTCGCAAGAGTTCTATTCTTCTTTTCCGGGGAAAGGAGGCTCGCCAGAAAAGTAGGGCGTTATGGTTGAGTTGTGGTGATGAAAATACTCCCTTCTTTCACAAATTTGCTGCTCATAGGAAATGTCACAATTCTATTTGGAAACTTTATGATGATTCTGGAAATCTTGTGGAAGGATCTGAGGCTATAGCAGAGGCTGGGATTCAGCATTTTGAAAGCCTATTTAAAGAAGAAGATGACCTCCATATTCCAGAGATTGTTCATAGTGCTGGTCATTTCCCATCTTCTGTTTCAGAGGATGAAAATGCTGAGCTTATGTAGGCTATAACTATTAAAGATATCAAGCATATTTTATCCATCAGCAAAAATGATAAGAGTCCTGGACCAGATGGTATTCCTGTTGAGGTGTATAGATGCCTATTTGATGTTTTGGGTGAGGATATTTTAAGAGTCATTGAATTGTCCTAGATAAGTGGCAAAATCCCAGGTGTCTTTAATTCTACTTTTCTTGCCCTTATTCCTAATATTGATCTTCCCTTATCATTTGAGGACTTTAGGCCTATATCTCTGTGTAATTTTGTATACAAAATTATTGGTAAGATTATCTCGATCAGAATCAGAAAGGTTTTGGGTAGATGTATTTCTGGGGAACAGTTTGGGTTTTTGCCAGGAAGGCAGATTCATGATGCTGTAGGTGTCATTCAGGAAGGTATGCATTCTATGCATGTTAAATCCTTAAAAGCTGTCATGATTAAGATCGATCTATCTAAAGCTTATGATCGATTCAGCTGGATCTATATTCGGGTTATTCTAGCAAAAATGGGATTCACAGGAAACTTTATTGCATGGGTTATGAGCAGTCTATCTTCTGTTTCTTTCTCTTTGCTCATCAACGGTGTTGCTACCAATTTTTTTAAATCTGGTAGGGGACTCAGACAGAGGTGTCCTTTGGCACCACTTCTATTTCTTATTGTGGTTGAAGGCCTTGGGAGGGCTATTCTTTATGCTAAACTCTACGAGACTTATCATGGTTTACCTTTTGGTAATGATACAGTTTTAACTCATGTACTCTTTGTGGATGATATTGTCATGGTTAATGATGGTTCTGAACAATCTCTCTCCACTCTTTATGAGATTTTATTGCATTTCTGCAAGGCATCTTGGATGCAAATAAATGATAATAAATCATCTTTATATTTTTCCTGTATGGAAGATTCTGAAGTTATTACATTACAGAATATCTTCAATTTTCCTGTTGACAGAATTGAAAAGGGCATGAAGTACCTTGGGTTTCATCTTAAACCATGCAGATATCTTATTAGGGATTGGGATTGGCTGATTATTAAAGTTGAACAAAGGATTCAGAATTGGAGCTTACGTTGGTTGTCCAAAGGAGGAAAGTTGATTTTGATAAAAGATATTTTAGAGGCCATACGAGTCTATTGGTGGAATTTCTGGGTACCTATGGGAGTCATAGACAAAATCAGAAAGCTTTGTTTTAATTTTCTTTGGGCTGGTAAACAAAACTCTTCTGGTTTACCCTGGATTTCATGGAAGTTACTTGCTATGCCTAAATATTTGGGTGGATGGGGACTTAAAGTTCCTGTTTTATTTGCGAAGGCACTTGCAGCAAAAAATGTCTAGAATATCATTCATGGTTCGGGTTTATGGGTTAATATTGCAATACAGAAATATATTTATCCAATGAATATTCTGGATTGTATTAGATCTACTGCTAAAAAGAAAAAGAACATTTCTATCTGCTGGAAACTTGTTCTTTGGGCTTTCGATCTCATCGGTAATTCTCTGGTCTGGAAGATTGGTGCTGTCAATGATGTTCGTATTGGTTTAGATCCATGGTCTGGATGTAAATGGAGACATGCTCTTCCATTTCCTATGTTAGAAAGATTACATTTGGTTGGTTTTCAATTCATTTCTGATATTGGAATTCATTGTATGTCTGGTTTGATGTCTCAAAAATGGTTATCTGCAGACACTATTGGATTTACTGACCCTCTTCATATTGCTGCTTGGAATGGATATATTTCCATTCTCAAGTCTAGCCATGCTAGACTCTCTGTTGCAGCTGATTGCCTTATCTGGAATTTATCGAAAACAAGCAAGTATTCTCCTAAAGAGGGTTATGCTGAGCTTATGAATAGAGAAGTGGAATCGATCTAGTGGTGGAAGGTCATCTGGAAGATGAAGTGTCCACTAAAAACAAAAAAATTTAGTTGGTTTCTTCTTTCTGGTAAAGCATTGACCTGGGATGTTCTCTGTTCGAGGGGTAGAGAAGGTCCTGGAAGGTGCTTTTTATGCAAACAGAGCTGTGAATCCAATTTTCATATTGTTGTGGACTGCCCTTTTACTCATTCTATTTGGTAAATTATTGAGGATCAATTGAAACTTAATAATTTATGGTATGGAGATTCCCTGTCTGCTTGTTTTAAAAACTGGTGCTTTATATCAGATGTGGTTCTTATCAAATCTTTACCTATCATTGTACTCTGGTTTATTTGGAAAGCAAGAAATAGGTCTTGTTTTGAGGATCTTGTCACAACCCCTACACAGGTATCAAGCTACAGTTTGGGTATGATGAATAATTTACCACAGTCCTTATCTGTGGTCTCTATCAGATCAATTTTTGTGGAAGAAATTGATAAAACTTATGCATGGGGTTACTTTGATGGATCTGCAGCTGGGGAACCAATGATTTGTGGGGATGGAGGTATACTGTTCATATCTAATATCCATTATGTTTCTTTCAAAGCAGTTTTAGGGCTTGGGCACTAATAATTATGCAGAATTATGTGCACTTAAGCTTCTTCTTAGGCTGACTCGGCAGCATAATTTGGATAAAATTCAAGTATTTGGGGATTCCCAGTTAGTCATAAACTGGGCATCTGGTAAGTATCGATTACTAAATATTGAATTAGCCATGATTCTTCAAGATGTTCACTGTTTAGCTGACAGTATTGATTATGTGTCTTTCAAACACATTTATAGGGAACGAAATTACAAAGAAGATACTTTGGCTAAAGAAGGTGGCAGCATTCTTGAAGGATCTTGGAGTATTTGTGAACAAAGAGGTGCAACAAATGTGGAAACCTTTCAGGTTTTCTAAAATGGTTTTGTGAGCTTTTGATTTGCAGTTGTATGACTGTATCTTGATGATGGCTACAAGCATTTTGTTTTTTACTGATAGTTTCTTGTGAATAATTTACTGGTTAAATTTGGGGATATTAATGCTTGGGCATTTCTGGATTAAATGACGTGATCAGCTTCCTTTCTTATTTGGTTCCACCCTTGATATATGATGCTCTGGCTGAAATTAATATGCTTCATCTTGCCACTGGTGATTATCAAGCAAATATACTGAGAGCATGACATGTGGACTGATTGGCCTCCTTTTGGTGCTGAAATGGATATGAACTTTCTTCACTGGATGGCGTGGAAGGCCAATTTATTAGCTGTTGTATTTTTTTCCAGCATTTGATTACAGTTATTGCTTTATCTTGCATGTTGAGGCTATTTCAGCCAGCTAGTTTTGCTCTAGGCTGTTTTGCTTGTGATCACCTTCGTTTCACAGTTGATCTGACCTGATTGATCAGGAATGATGAAAAAAAGTCTGCTATGATCAGACTTGAATGGCTGTTAATACAAGCTTGTTCTTTGATTTCTTTTATGTTGAAAAGTAATGGTAAACATTATGCTCTTTATGAGGAAATTTCTTGTATGTAATGACAACTTTACAGTTGGGTCAGATTTTGGATATGGTAATGGTAATTTGTGCTATTCATGAAGAAATTATCTGTATGTAATGCCAACTTCATAGTTGGTTTTTTGTATAATGGAACTTTTGGGCCATCTGCTGAATGTGAATAAAATATTTACAAAATTTTTCTTTGGAAAAAAAAAAAGTATAACATGCATAAATATTACATAGGAACCAATTTCTCTCCCAAGCTCATCACAATAGGCCAATGAGCAACATGCATAAATATTACGTAGGAACCAATTTCTCTCCCAAGCTCATCACAATAGGCCAATGAGCAACCCTACCCCCCCGCAGGTTTTGAACCTGTGACCTCCAAGGAGATAACACATGTTCTTAACCATTGGCGATGGTAATTATCTATTACTACTTTCTTCTCGATGGTAATTATCTATTACTACTTTCTTCTTTTAATATAGGTGAACATTTTAATATAGGTGAACGGGTTAAGGAGTGGGTATTTTTATAAAAGCTATCGAAATTCAAATTCTTTATGGATGAACTAGTTGAAAAGAGACACCAAAAAATCCAACCATGTTAAAGGTTAGTGTAACCTAAACCTTGTACAATGGTAAAGGCATTTCTTATATATATAAATTCATCTTAAATTTATGAAAAACTAAAATAATTTAAATTTAGTTTTTTATACACTTAACCAAAATTGAGCTTTAAAATTATTTGATATCTAAGTTTACCATGAATTTATAATACTTTTCTTTAACAAACAAAAAATTTATTAATTACATTTTCGCTACAAAGTTGAGGCTCTCCATGCAATCACGTACCTCGATGCAATCAAGGAATGATCTCAAGTTTGTTAAACAAACTGAAAAGAGAGTTTTCATCAATACATCATGGACTTGAGCAGTTCGATTTGAAATAAATGTGATGTCTTAGATGCTCCTTTAACCACATTATCACTTATCTAAACATTATTATTACTTTGATGAATTTTTTATATAAAATTATTGAACTCTCTTTAAGTAGCATAAAATATTCTTACATTCTGATATGAATTTAAACCTAATTGTGTAAATGAGGGAAGCGCAAGTTTGGTATTGATGACTAGAGTATAATTTATAATAGTTCCATACAACATCAAACTAAGCTAATTAGTAACCAAATTTAATGTTACAAGATGCCTCCAAGAGGCTTACAAAAGCATTGAAATACAAATTCCACTAAGATTACTTTTGAACTCATGATTTAGTTCAAATAGATAATTGACTAGATAATACATATATAATATATAATTGACTAGATAATGCAAATATATTATATAATTGAATACATTATTTGTTTTAAAATTATTTTAAATTCAAATATATTAGATAATGCAATTATTCATATTGATATATATAAAGAGAGCGTATTCATGTTATTAGAATATTTTTACTATTATTTTGATAGTGAATGGATAAATTGAGGATAGAAAATTTATTATAGATTTCAAAAGAGTGGTTGATAAGTGTATCTTTGAATTTTAGATAAAAGAGAAGTTACTCAAGTTTGGGTGGGTTCCAATCTCTTCATGATACTTTAAATATTTTTTATAATGTATATAAATTCTTAAAATTAAAAGTAGTACTTCATATTATATCTATTTCGGGGTAAGTTTTTTAATTTTTTAGTTTTGAGAAACAATTTAGTATAGAAGAATTAGATAAATAATATTTATTATCGGTTGAAATGGTAAGTCATGTATTGGTAAGCATATATGGGAAAAGGTGACCCTTGTCATTTTAGTCACTTATCCCTAACTACTTTGGAAGTCAAAACCTCCTGGGGGGGAGCCCTATTAAAACCTTGAAAAGACAACAAAACACCAAATATATCTCTTGTGAGTATTGTTATTGATCAGTGCCTAATGGAGTCAAATCAAAGGGCGTAGTGTTATGTATAAAGTCTGCTTGAATTATTGAACCATTGATCTATAGGCAATGAGTGCAATTGAAAGGTATAGGGTGCGTGCATGAAGATGTTCCACTTTTTAGTGCCATTAGATAAATCCGAAATGCAAGTCCGAAAACGAAATCTATAATGCATATGCGTTATGGATGCCTTGGTTCGCGAAAACCGGAGCCTAAAACCGAAGCAAAAACTGGTTAAACTATATTGCAAGTGCGATATATCGCACTTGCGTTTTGAAGAGTTACAAATTGCAAGTGCGATATATCACACTTGCGATATGTAAAACTTTAAAAAATAAATAAATTAGAGGCCCGCGGCCTCTATTTGCTCATTTTGCATTGCAAGCCACACAGAACGGAAATGAGAAATATCGGGAAGACAATTTAGAGTGCATGTGATTTGGAGGGCGCATTTTGAGGGAGGAGATTAACAAGGTTGGATGCAATGGAAGGTAAGAATTGCTTTGATTTTTTGGTTAAGGATTAAGAAATAATTTTTTTATTTTTTTGTTTTGGATTAGGTAAGAATTGTTTTGATTTTTTCTTTTAATTTAATAAATTTTTATTTAAAAAAAAGAATGAAATATTAATTCATTTTAAAATTGGTTTTTTTTATATTAACAGACAACAAAAATCTTGAAGAAAATATCGAAAACCAAACCACCAATAACCCAAACCCAAATCCAAACATTGAACGAATGGAGGAGGAACATGATAGGAATTCTAAAATTATTTCTCGTTGGGGTGGATTGAGACACCTTAGTTCACTTTTTAGAGGGGAGGACCACATAAGATGGTCATTAGGAGAGGCACTAGATAACATTACAAATACAATTTCCAATTCCCAAGGAGCATTGTACAACATTATCTCCTAGAGGGATTCCGAGAGGCAATACTATTCCATTGGACCAGGCCGTAAAAAAATTAAAGATAACAAAAGACCAACTTTTTTCACTATTCCGAGACCCTAGCATTGGATTGGTTCCTTCCACTAGTCGACCACACATTTCTATAAACTGGTGCATAGAACCAAATATTAAAGCCAACTGGATGGATCATTGGTACATGGTCTTCGATAAAGACCCTCGTGGGAATATAGAAATACCATTGTATTTTATCAGGAAATTGTATGTCGAATTTATATTGGGTAAACATGTACAAATTACTTTGATATTTTAGAGTTCCAAGGGGTGGAACATGGGATGCCCCAAGATAGGAAACGAGTGAGGAATGATCCAAACTGTGTGCAATGAACTCCGTGTACACAAAAAAACCCCTCGTTTATATCCTCTTACAGGTCCTGTGATTGATTACACGCAGGAGGCATTATTCGATTTGGAAGATACATTGCTTCAAAATGGGACTGCTATCAAGGGAAATGTAGGCCAAGGGGTTGGCACATCTGGGGATGGAAACACAGAGGATCCAGTTAGGTCTCCCAACCCTACCAGATATAGAGATCAAAGTGGACATGTAGAGGGTTCAGAGCGCCACGGCATGCCGCATCCTTGCACAAGTTGTCGAAACATATTCTATGGGCCTTCTTCAGAGTTTCACGACGATGGGTTACTCCAATATGTAAGTCAAACTCGTCCTTCACATAGTTTATTATTTTTTATATCACAGTATTCAATAGTTTCATAAATTATTTATATTTTAAGTATCTGACAATTTATGTGAAAGCATTTACAGCTGGTGTCCAATGAGACCCCAAAATCCGGTACCCTTCCCATTGACGCTAATGATATGGATGCAATGGTAAATGTTGCATATTATTTTGGTGCTTCACCATTAATTGTAAGAACATTACTTTTTGATTTATCATCATGATTTATATATTTATAGGAGGGATTGGCACATTTAATACATCTTAATATTGATACAATATATTTTATGCAGGGTGGGAACGATGAGTATGTAGCATATGATACAGATCCGTCACAGATAGAGAAAGATTCGCAAGTACAGGTATGATTTTAATTATGCTTTTAATGATTAAACATGTACTTTTTTAATTATTTGAAATTGTCTAATTGTATCTTTATTTTTTTTACGTAGGAACATATGTTCGATAGAGCTTCCCACCGAGTGACCTTGCTAACTGATGCATATACCCATTCTTTTAGGCCGGTGTCAATTGTTTCACCCACTAGTTACCCACCTCTTCATGTTCCCCAGGTATATGTATATCTCGTTTCTCTTGTATCTATATGTTTCCCCAATTGTTTCTCCATGTAGTATAGTTTTCTTTGTACATGCAAATATCTTTTTGGTGCACCCATTGATTTGCTAGCATTGACATATATATTAGTTTATGTAGATTGATAGTGAGTGAGAGGTGCTTGAAGAGTACCTAATCAGGGATGTTGGTCACCCACGTCTCCCCCCCAGGTACATGTATGTCTCTCCTTCTTTGAAAAATTCATTTTCCCTCCATGTAGTATAGTTTTATCTATACATGCAAGTATCTTTTTGGTGCACCCATTGATTTGTTGACATTGACATATATATTATTTTATGCATCTTGATAGTGAGCGAGTGGTGCTTGAAGAGCACCCAATTAGGGCCGCTGGTCACCCACCTTCCCCCCCAGATACATGTAGGTCTCGCTTTCTTTGAAAAATTCATTGCCCCCCCATGTAGTATAGTTTTATTAGGCTACATGCAAGTATCTTTTCGGTGCACCCAATGATTTTCTGACATTGACATATATTCTTTTATGTAGCCTTCTAGTGATCTAGTGGTGCTTAAAGAGCACGCAATCGGGGTCCCTGCTCACCCACCTCTCGCCCCCCCAGGTACATGTATGTATCGCATTCTTTGAAAAAGTCATTGTCCCTCCATGCAGTATAGTTTTCTTTGTACATGCAAGTATATTTTTGGTGCACCCATTGATTTGCTGACAATGACATATATATTATTTTNTAGGGATGTACATGTATCTAATTGTTGGTACCATTTATTTTTTTCATGATGTTAGTGAGGCACCGATGGCACATGAAGTTACACCCCGACCCACCATCACTTACACACAGACAATAAGTAAAAATGTTATATTGGCTTGGAATTTGAACAAATGTCCATAGAATTTTTATAGGTTGGTAAACTAACTTACAAATTTTGGTTTGTGTGCAATCTCTAGAAATGAGATCTGTTCTTCTTATTCAGCAATTAGGGAACACTACCGAGTAGCCGAAAAATAAATATAGACTTCTCAAAAGCCACTAACAGTTGTAGTGAAAGGGGGATAAATAGAATTCATGTATAGAGGGGGATAAATATAATTCATGTATAGGGGGGATACATACATGCAACGTTATGTTTATATAAACACAGATGTATAGTATGATCCACTATTTTGTATTATGTCCATATCATGCCATTTTTGAAAACATTATATGTACATATAATATAAGCAAGGTTCAAATTTATATATATGGTTGAATTGATATGGGAACATGATATTTATTACATGTCTTTCAAATATGCTTAACTATGTCTTTCATTAAGTATAGGTTTAATTAAAATGATACTTAATGTGTAGTTCACCTATGTGATATTATGATATTATAGACCTTATCATGACATATCCTACTAAGTATTTGAAGATCTCCAATAATCCAATGAAGAATGCATGACTTATCCAACTAAGATCAAGTAACCATTAAGTAAGCCACCTATACTATGTATATAGGTCACAGACCATCCAAGGTATAATCATACACCATGTACCCTAAGTCTCATGAAGCACCTCTAAACATGGTGTAGGGGATTTTGTAGTAACTTCGAAATCCAATACTCCCTCTTGTAAAAAAAGTGTTTTCACCAATACAAGTAAGATCTCATTGCAAATCTTGGCACTAGACCTACCATTTAGTTAGATCACAACATCTCAAACCTCCAAGAATGTTGACCACCTGTGAATATGAAGGAACATAACTCTGCAACATCAACAACTTTCCAAAATCCATCATCCCTTAAGTCAACACCATGGGAGAAAATCACTAGACACCACATCATAAATTGCTCATGACATCCTACAAAGATAATCACATCTCCATACAAGACCAAGACAAATGAACTGTATCTAAGAAAACCATAAATATAGATAACTTCAGAAATCCATCCTTAATGAAATACCAAGATCATGGTTCAATCAACAACCCATGTAGGGCTATCATCAACTTTTTAACATCATAACCTAAGGCTCACACACCTTAAACCCTTTGGAAATCAAAACACTAACTTGAGCACGGTCAAGTCTCTCTTTCTAAGAGAATTTTCAAGAAAGAGTATCATCAAGGTAAATTCCCTCTACCTAAGAAATTCAATGAAATGTTCAAGTGTCACTTGATCAACAAGAAACCTATAAAGACCACCCTCTCTCAACAAGCTACAATCATTGATGGTGCACTATTTTCCTTCAATTGTAACTTCATACTATACATATATCATATAAGGAATTCTCTCAAAACCTTCTTATTCAAACAAGGAACAAATATAACATCACTCACACGTGATAAATAGCATCATAACCAAGCTCCACACTCATATCTCCCTCTTGCTATTGAAACATGTTTAATAATGACCTATCATATGTCACGCGTCTTAAAGCTCCAATGTCCACATACCATCCAATTCTAGACACAATCTCAAAATATAAGCAAGACACCATAGCCATATCCATGTTAAAAAAAAACAATATGAAGAAGAAAAAACATTTTTTAGGGTCCAAGATCTTCTACAAAGAAACTTAGGGTATCACACCCAACAATATCAACAAATTCAAGTACCTAACCTAAGTACACAACAATTGGAATACAAAATCCTTCTTTTCACTTATAGAGTGATTCCAATAAAAAAAGACTATGATGCCATGTAGAAAATTTTTGAACTAGGGAAAATTAATGAGTCTTAAAAAATTAGCATATGTGTGTCACCAATGCAAGAGTTGACCCACCAATGCAACAGTTGACCCACCAGTGCAAGAGTTGCATTCAAGGAAACGAAGAAAAACCCTAGTTTATAAAATCATTACACCATGTGGTCACTGGACAATGCTAAAAGGGTGGAGAGGCCCCCCTATATGTATTCACATGTCAGGAGACCAATGGATTCGACGATTCATCGATCCAAACTTTGGTTGACAATTTATGTCCATTTGAAAGTCACCTCAAAATGTGGTTCAGGGACACTTGGTGACTTTTCGTCCTAGAGAGAAAAACCAAACGGAGTAGCATAATTGCATGTCATTGGATCCTGTAGGTGTGTATGGGAAAGACTGATATGGAAACACTACTAATAGTCACACGGTGGAATTTTTGTTAGAGTTGACCCACCAATGTTACAAGGGTTACATTCAAGGAAATTGAGCAAAACCCTAGTTTATGAAATCAATACACAATGTAGTAATCAAGCAATGAAAACATGATGGAGAGGTCCCCTTAGATGTATATGCGTTCCAGGAGACTAATGGAGTCTACAATTCATCAATCCGACCTCTGGTTGATGATTTATGTCCAATTGAAAGTCGCCTCAAAATGTGGTTCAGGGACACTTGGTGAATTTTTGTCCTGGAGCAAAAAACCAAACGAAGCATCATAATTGCATGTCGTTGGCTCTTGCAGGTGTGTATGGGCATGGCCAATATGGTACGAATAGTCACACGATGGAGGTTTTTGCAGATTTGACCCATGAATGCAAGAGTTGCAATCAAGGAAACTCAACAAAAACCTAATGTATGAAATCAATGAACAATGTAGTCATCGGGCAATGCAAATAGGATGGAGAGCCCCCCCTACATGTATTCACATTCTAGGAGACCAACAGAGTCAACGATTCATCGATCTGACCTCCAGTTGTCAATTTATGTCCAATTGAAAGTCACCTCAAAATGTGGTTCATGGACACTTGATGACTTTTGATCATGGAGCGAAAAACCTAATTAAGATTTTTATATTAATTAATGAAAATTTAATTTGAAACTTTGGTTAAAATACTACATTGTATATGATTCAATGCAACTAACACATAGTCAACTGTGATCGAAAACAATAGTATCCTAGCCTTAGGCAAAGACTAATAAATGAATAACATGGATGATAAACCATCGAACGTTCAAGCGATGTTTTAAATCTTAGGAAAAACATATAATTTAGTGTTTGTAAATACGAAAACAAGTTAAGAGGAATATGAACATTCACACTAGAAGGATTGGAATGGATATGCTTAAAATTTTGTTTTTTATAATAAAAAACAAGTATAATTAGATATAAATATAGGTTAAAAGATATATTATTATATTTTTTAAATATTTAGGTTTAATAATTATAATGATCTACATATATTTAGAAAAACTAAGATCACCTGATATTTAAAAATCGATTACTCTTTCGATAAAGAATTTAAAAGGTGATTTTTACATTGTCGTCAACTAGAGAAAACTAGTAAATATTGTTTTAAAACGAAAGAGGAGAAAAAGCAAAACTTGAAAGTTTAAATTAATTTTAATTTTTATAAATTTATAAAAATAATTTTCATAGTCATATATGGTATTAACATGAGGTATTAGAGAACTTTATAGAACTATGTTTTAAAAGTAGACTGATCTTAATTTAATTTATAGAAATAAGTTGGTTAATATTTTCTTATGTAGAATATAGTTTGTGAATAAGCCATGTATCAACTAAATTCTCTCCATGCATCAACTATATAAAATCAAAAAGTTTTTGTTTTTAAATTGTTTATTTCAAATTTAGAATAGCTTATTACATTAGGAAAAATATATCCTCACATGTGATGCTTTATAAGAAAGATCTTACAACCAATTTATTTGGATAAAGATCACATATTAATGATAAAAAAACGTACAGATCCATTTGTTATTTTACCTCTATTAATTCCAACTTCTATGAAAAATGAATTTAGATAAAAATTGTCCTTATGATCGTTTAGAACATGATATTTATTGTTTAAGCAAGGAAGTAAATATCATTTTGATGGGTGACTTCAATGCTCGAACTTCCAGTAACCAAGCTATTCTTTTAAGCAACCATTCTAACCCTAATCCTCTTTGGTTAGACGAAGACCTTGAGCTAGCTAACAAGTAAAAAATAAGTTCTCAATATCTAGGTGAAATTTATTCCAATATGAGTTGGTCAAATTTTGTAGTGCTCAAGATCTTATCATTTGTAACGGTCTCACAAAATGGCCAAAATCTATCCCGATGACTTGTATCCATGGGATTGGAAGTAGTATGGTAAATTATGTTATATCTGATATCCCTATATACAACAAATTAATAGATTTCAACATCTTCAATGATCATGAACCTGACTCTGATCATATACCTTTAATTATAAATCTCAATATTGCCATACATAGTGATCCCAAGGAGGAAAATTATCATTTCCAAAAGCAAATGATCTTCGATAAAAATAAAGCTGACATTTTTCTCCATAATCTAAAAAATGGACTGGTTCCTTTATCTAGCATGGAGAATTTAGAAAATCTCTACCATAATTTTGCTAAAACCCTATTGTCATCCATTAACAAGATCTCTATTGAAGTATCGACTAAAACGAGCAATAGTAGAACCAACCCTTGGTATGATCGAGAGTGTAAAGATGCAAGAAAAAAATTAAGCAAGCTACTACATATTTTATAAAAATGGACAAGTAAATAACTACAAATCCTTAATGAAAATAAAAAAAGAGATATTATCTAAGTAAACGGCAGGAAAATCTCCTACACCTCTCCAAGGCAGCTCCTAAGAAATTTTGGAGGCAAATTCTAACTCGCAAACGAAAAGAAGACAATAAAATTGCTTTACAATATTTGAATTCCTATCTTAAAACATTTTATGAATCCTTGGGTATGAGAGATAACATTCAAACCCTTCTTACAACGAAATAATTGTTCTTGTTAGAAGACATAGATTTCAAGGTTAAGCACCTAGAAAATGGAAAAGCCAATTACATTGAAGGCTACCAAGCAAAAACAATAAAAATTGGAGGGCCTATTCTCATCCCGCACATCCACAAACTCTTTAACCTAGTGGTTAAGAAAGGGTTTCCTACAGCTTGGAATCAAAGCCTCATTATTCCTATTTTCAAAAGTGGCGATAAAAATGACCCCTCTAGTTATCGAACTATTATGATTATCTCTCTCTGAGCTAAGTTATATGGTATTATCTTAGAAAAGAAGATCAATGAATGGCTAGAAATAGAAGGTAAGCGGGCTAAAGGCCTGTAATGTACCAAGTCTGATATGCAGACCTGAACACTAACTAATTATGCAAATTAAATTAAATTTTTGATATTTGACTTAAACCACTCAGAGCATCTTCATACTAGGAAAATAAAGGTTTCTTGCTAGGAAAATTTGCAGACAAGGGAGTAGGTAGTGGAAAGAAAACAAGAGTAAGTTCAGAAAATTGAATTCCTTTCCCCTAAAACATTTACATAGGGGACCATTTAGGTTTCATATTCCTCTATGCGGAAACCTAATCCCACGCTTCTAGGTCACCCAACCGTGAAACTAGGGAAATTCCTTTCGTTCGTCTTATTAGGGTCTTGGGGAAAAGTGCAGATGTGTTATCAATTCTTCATACAATAGTAAATATGATTTTGGAGAGTTACTAAGGGTTCCTGCAAGAAGTTGTTTCCCAATTATGATGCAATGGGAGCACGCGAGCAAGAAAAAACAAGAACGTGCACGCACCCTTGGATGCGTGCACGCGTTCCTGCTTCGGCAGTGGTGAACCTCCACGTCGGATTTTCAGCATGGACAATAGGAGCGCACGCACTCCTAATGACATGCATGTGTGTATGTGCGTTCATGTGTATGTGGATGCACATGCATGTTTTGTATGCTCGCATACCAGGGCACGTGCATATAAGAGCATGCACGCATACTGACACATATGCGCAAAGCGCGCGTGCTGCTTCCTAACATTTACAACAATTACTCACTAACGTTTATCTCATTTAATGACTAATGTTCTTCAACAGTGTCTTGGTATTCACACATGTACAAGTATTTTTACAGTATAGTCTTCACCACTATTTTCTTCTTAGGCCCATGGGTGCTATTATGAGGCCTTAGGCTCCTTACCTATGGATGGTGGATGGTAAGGGAAGCCTCCAACACTGACCATCATCACCATCATAATCATCATCATAGTCATCATCATCGTAATCATCATCATAATCATCGTCATCATAGTCATTCTCACCATCATCATCATCATCATTGTCATCATCCTCGAATCAAACTTCGAATGGTTTCTTGTTATATATAAATAACGGGATAGATAAAGCTCTGTTAATAAATCGTCAATCGTGTACTAAGAAAATGTAGAGAGTGCTTGTGCAAGCTGATACGTCAAAATCCTGGATGCGAGTTCCATGAGTAATTGAAATTGACAGCTACTATTAAGAAAGAAGAAAGCATCGGGCTCTGTGGACTCTACAAAATCCTGAACATCTTTCAAATTGTATAGATGTGATGTCGGAGGGGCCACACTGTATGGAGTATCAAATGGCTTACTATATATACTTATTACTAAATCTTGAAAATAGGCAAAATATCATTACTAAATCTTGAAAACGGTCAAAATATTTAATACACATATAAACACTCATTACACTGATGGCCACACATTTGTTTGAATATATTTGGTACCAGATGATCTGTCCTATTTTATGGAATATACATTTGCAGACATCAATTAACAGCTGTCACATGAAAAGAAAATCATGAGTCACGGCCACTACAGTATTGGAATTTTAATCACCCTCATTACTTTGAAAACACCCTTTCGGTATCATTTATATAATAAATTCACTATGTTCAATAACAAAAGCTCAACTGATCAACATCTTACCCCCTAGGACATCATAAAAGACTAAAGAGAGCACAAGATGAACTGAGACAACTTATCCCACAAGGAACCCGAGGGATAACTAATTCAAGATAAAGTAAATTTTCCATCATATCAGAAAAAGTGCCAAAAATGCATTCTAAAAGGATACTAAGCTCCTGCACTAAGCTCAGGATCAACTTTCTACACTAAGCCCAGGCTAAACTTTCATCATAATTATCATCATCATATTCATCCTTATCATCATCATCATATTCATCATATTCATCATCCTCATCATCATCATTATCATCATTGTCATCATCATCATCATTGTTCCTCATCATCATCATCGTCATCATCATCATCACCATATTTGTTCATCATCATCGTCATCTTCATCGTCATCATCATCATCCTCATCATCATCATCACAGTCATCCTCCTCCTCCTCCTCATCATCATCACCATCTTTGTTCATCATCATCGTCGTCGTCATCGTCATCATCATCATCCTCATCATCATCCTCATCATCATCATCATAGTCATCATCCTCATCATCATCATCATCATCATCATCCTTATCATCATCATCACAGTCATCACGGATTTTTCATCATCATCGTCATTCCATTGTCATCATCCTCATCATCATAGTCATGGTCATCATCATCATGCCATTGAAAATGCTTGAAAATAAAATCAAAGCAAAGTTTCAACTAAACCTATCATCATCATCATCATCATCATTGTTCCTCAACATCATCATCATCATCATCACCATCATTGTTAATCATCATTGTCATCGTCATCATTATCATCATCCTCGTCATCATCACCATCATCTTCCTCATCATCATTGTCACCATCCTCCTCCTCCTCCTCATCATCATTGTTCATCATCATAATCATGGTCATCATCATCATTCCATTGAAAATGATTGAAAATAAAATCAAAGAAAAGTTTCAACTAAACCTATCATCATCATCATTGTTCCTCATCATTGTCATCATCATCATCATCATCATCATCCTCCTCATCATCATCGCCATCGTCGTCATCATCATCATCCTCATCCTCTTCATCATCGTCATAGTCATCATACTCATCATCATCATTGTCATCATCCTCATCATCATCATCACCATCATTGTTCATCATCGTCGTCATCATCATCATCATCATCATCATCATCATCATCATCTTCCTCCTCCTCCTCCTCCTCCTACTCCTCCTCCTCCTCATCCTCATCATCATCATCATCTTCCTCCTCCTCCTCCTCCTCCTACTCCTCCTCCTCCTCATCCTCCTCCTCCTCCTCCTCCTCCTCCTCATCATCATCCTCATCATCATCATAGTCATCATCCTCCTCATCTTCATCATCATCATCATCCTCATCCCCATCATCATCATCATAGTCATCATCCTCGTCATCATTGTCATCATCATCATCATCATCATCATTATCGTCACCATTGTAGTCATCATCATCGTAATCATCATCATAATGATTGTCATCATAGTCATAGTATTCATGATCATCATCATCGTCGTTGTCGTCATCGTCATCATCATCATCATCGTCGTCGTCGTTGTCATCATCGTCATCATCGTCGTCGTCGTCGTCGTCATCATCATAGTCATCTTCATCGTCATCATCATTTTCCATCATCATCATCATGGTCATCATCATCGTCGTCGTCGTGATCATCATCATCATCAACATCACCATCATTGTTCATCATCATCCTCATCACCATCATCATCATCATCATTGTCATCATCCTCATCATCATCATTGTCATCCTCCTCCTCCCCATCATCATCATTGTTCATCATCATCATTCCATTGTAAATTCTTGAAAATAAAATCAAAGCAAAGTTTCAACTACACCTATCATCATCATCATCATCATTGTTCCTCATCATCGTCGTCATCATCATCGTCATCATCCTCATCCTCATCCTCATCATCATCATTGTTCCTCATCATCATCGTCATCGTCATCATCCTCATCCTCATCCTCCTCCTCCTCATCATCACCATAATTATTTATCATCATTATCATCGTCATCATCATCCTCATCATCATCCTCATCCTTATCCTCATCATCATCATCATAGTGATTATCCTCATCATCATCATTGTCGTCATCCTTATCATCATCATCACCATTTTCATCATCATCATCATCATCATTGTTCCTCATCATCGTCGTCATCATCATCATCCTCATCATCTTCCTCGTCATCATCATCATCCTCATCATCATCCTCGTCATCATCGTCATCATCATCATCGGTAGCATCATTGCTCATCATCATAGTCATCATAATCCTAATCATCATCGTCGTCTTCATCATCAACATCATCATCCTCATCATCGTAATCATCATAATCATCGTCATCATAGTCATAGTCATCATGATCATGATCATGATCATCATCCTCATCGTCATCATCTTCATCATCACCATCATTGTTCATCATGATCGTCTTCGCCATCATCATCATGAACATCATCATCATCATAGTCATCATCCTCATTGTTCATCATCATCATTCCATTGCAAATGCTTGAAAATAAAATCAAAGCAAAGTTTCAACTAAACCTATCATCATCATCATCATTGTTCCTCATCATCGTCGTCATCATCATCATCATCATTATCACCATCATTATTCATCATCATTGTCATCATCATCATAGTCATCATCCTCGTCATCATCATTGTCATCATCCGTATCATCATCATCACCAACATTGTTAATCATTCATTAGAGGAATTTTGGGGTCTAAAATGGGCCTCCTAAGGAAAATAATAAAATAATAGTTCAAATAATAAAATAATATTGATTAATTTTGGAGGAAGAAAGAAAAAAACTACTTTTTGTGTTCGTATTTTTGACATATCTCCCTGTGTTTTTATTCAAATTTTGATCGGGAGAGCTCGTTGGATGCGGAATTTGATTCCGCATCCAACTAGTACCCACACTGCATACTTTTGACGGACCCCGCTACCCCAAAAACAAGAAATACCTGNGTAAAACCAAAATGAGATATGTCGAAAATACGAACAAAAAAAGTAGTTTTTTTTAATGACAAATATGTCAATTCAACCATTATGGTTGACTTATTTTATTGAAGTTCTATAGGTTCTTGAATTCCAACTCACAAAAACTTATTTTGGCACGTTTTCTTAGGCCCATTTTAGACCCCAAATTTCCTCTAATGATCGTCATCGTCGTTGCCATCATCATCCTCATCATCCTCATCATAGTCATCATCCTCCTCATCATCATTGTCATCATCATCATCATTGTTCATCATCATCGTCATGGTCATCATCATCATTCCATTGAAAATGCTTGAAAATAAAATCAAAGCCAAGTTTCAACTAAACCTATCATCATCATCATCATCATAGTCATCCTCCTCCTCCTCCTCATCATCATCATTCTCATCCTCATCATCATAGTCATCATCATTATCATCACAATCATAGTCATCATCATCCTCATCATCGTAATCATCATCATAGTCATACTATTCGTGATCATCATCGTCGTCGTCGTCGTCGTCGTCGTCGTCATCATCATCGTAGTCATCATCATCATCGTCATTGTTCATCATCATCATCATGGTCATCATCATCATCTTCGTCATCATCAACATCATCTTCCTCATCATCGTAATCATCATCATCATCGTCATCATAGTCATAGTCATCATGATCATCATCATCATCATCATCATCATCATCACCATCATTGTTCATCATGGTCGTCATCACCATCATCATCATCCTCATAATCATAGTCATCATCCTCATCATCATCATTGTCATCATCCTCCTCATCATTGTCATCATCAACATCATCATCCTCATCATCGTAATCATCATCATCATCATCATCATAATCATCGTCATCATAGTCATAGTCATCGTGATCATCATCATCATCATCATCATCACCATCATTGTTCATCATGGTCATCATCGCCATCATCATCATCATCATCATCCTCATAATCATAGTTTTCATCCTCATCATCATCATTGTCATCATCCTCCTCATCATCGTCATCATCAACATCATCATCCTCATCATCGTAATCATCATCATCATCATCGTCATAATAGTCATAGTCATCGTGATCATCATCATCATCATCACCATCATTGTTCATCATCATCGTCATCATCATCATCAACATCATCATCCTCATCATCATAATCATCATCGTCATCATCATCATCATCATCCTCATCATAGTCATAGTCATCGTGATCATCATCATCATCATCATCATCATCATCATCATCGTCGTCATCATCATCATCACCATCATTGTCATCGTCATCATCATCATCATCATCCTCATCACCATAGTCATCATCCTCATCATCATCATTGTCATCATCCTCCTCATCATTGTCATCATGGTTCATCATCATAATTCTATTGCAAATGCTTGAAAATAAAATCAAAAAAAAGTTTTAACTTAACAGATGCGCACACACGTGTTTAACACGTACGCACTTAGAAGCGCAAGTGCACTTCTACTACGTGCGCATTACGTTTTAAACTACGCGCACACGTGATTTAAATTTAGAATTTTGGTGGGCACCCTTTTTCCAACCTACGTGGTGGATGACTTAGCTGCTTTGGTTTTAGGTTCGGGTTGCCAAACCAAGTGGTTTGGATTGTCTTATGACATAAAACATGTTTTGTACCACTTCTCCTATTTCGTGCATGATTTTTCATATGCCACGCTTGTCCACTGCTAATGAAAATTCACACTTGTGTAACTCTCTTTGTAGATTCTGAATATGTAATTTTTATTTAAATCTATTTTTTTTTCTATTTTTTATTTAATTTTAAATGGACTAACGTCAATCTAACACAAAAGGTAGGCTATTTGCTTCATCTATAACTTTTGATTGGCTTTCCTATTTAGAAAATGGAAAAGAACCTGCACAAGAAGACACAAAGACCTACATCCTAAAAAAAAATATCATTCATTGACTATGTTAAGACCAAGATGTCGTGGACCAACGCTCGACCTTGTCATTTTAGGGTGTCACTGAATTCCTTAATTTAAAATAAAAATATATGTATGTAACATAAATAAATATGGAAAAATAACGCTGCACTAGAAATACCTGTTATCTACAACTCTATATTATTTTTTCACAAAATTCAGGCATTTGCATACCAAACGAGTGGACCAACGCAAACATATTCATTATTTTTTGGGAAAAAAATAACATACCAACCTTAGAAAAAACTCATTTTTTGGGATTTATACTTAGTTTCCATAAATAAAAGTTATATATTCTGGAAGGTAATCCAATTATCCACGTTTCATATTCTTACGCCATGTTCCATAAAGTTGTGTAGGTACCTCTGATATTGATTTTTGACATTCAGATTTCTGTTTTTCCAGAATTCCATTGCAACAAACGTGTCATAAGTGACCATCATTAGCTTGCACTAGCCCTTGACATATCTGGATTTGTCTGAAGGGTTTAGGGAAGAATTGACAACTTCAGGCAATTTCAGGCAATTTTGGCCTAGTGAGACCCTGCGAATGGAGGATCCCAAATAACTATACGGCCTCAACTAAAATATGATTTGGAGTTCTTTATGACAAGGTGGGTCTGTCAGTGACCCACAAGAGCTTACAGAACTATATTTGAGTGGAAAAAACTCATTTTATAGCAGAAATGGTAAAACTAGTCATTTAAAACTAGCATTCCAGCTAGGATGCAAAATAAAACAGATAATTCGTAACATATTTACTTCAGTGTTGTATATAAAGTATGATAGAGACTAATACCACTTCAATTAACATATAAAACCATTCAAATCATTCCCACAACCCTTCTTATTCCTTATTGCACTTAGATTGATCAATTTCCCCCATTACAATGACAAAACAAGTTTTTTATGTGAAACTGAGAAGGTAAACTTTAGGGACAGAATTATTTCAACTTGATAAACATAAATGATAGAGTTATTAGTTGTTATAAATCAGAGAGCATTGGATAGAATTACCAATACATAAGGAGACTCCAAAATGGTGGGTAGGAGGTCTAGAACATGAACAAGAAGGGATGAGAGCGTAGGTGAAGCATGAGATTCACTGGAGCTCGACTTGAATGTGATGGAGGCTACAAAATATTTCGGAGAGAACTTCAATAGTTGAACCTAAAGCACTCCATACCTGCAAATAGAAGAGAATAATAATGAAGGAGTTGGGAATGGAAGGTTTGGGGTTCATCTCCCTAAGTGTCTGAGACACTTCACTCAAAAAGGCATGCTCACATAAGCATAGATCAATAAACACATCAACCAAATTGTGTGAATGAGCTCGAATTATTCTTTAATAGAAATCTGGGTGATATGTTTAGCAAGTAGAGGTAATAGGTGACCTATGAGAGCAAATCACCACCTAAATCCCTAACCCTAGCCAAGTCATGGGCCCTCCTTGAACAAATTGGAATGTAGGGGCCATGTGGAGATGTTTCCCTGTGCAAGTCATCCATCTGACTTAGTAATTCGCCCTCCTTATTCAAAGAGTTGCTACTTTTATCCCTTACAACTTTTATGTTTTTCACTGCTTTTGACACTGAGTCTCCAAAAGGAAACTGTACCCTCCTTTTCCAAATTTTTCCTGCTTTTGTTATGACAACTTTTGTCATATCGTTTGGGCACTTTCTATTTTCTCTCTGACTGATTTTGTCATAGAGTTTCCACTTTCTTTATCTCCTCCTTTGGCAAGTTGGCTCTCCAATTGTGCTTGACATGGAAAGCTCAATTCCACATGTTATTTGCACAATAAATATTAATGATAAATAAAAATTAAATACATGCATCAATCATTGTTTATTTAGCAACATTCTCTTTGGATAATTAATTAATGCCTCAGAAATAATATTTGGACAAAATTCCCTAGGTGATGTAATTAATGCATCTTTGACCCCCATTGTGTTGGGAATGGTCAACACTTTTATGTCCAAAAATATGGGGACATGACAAGGCCAAGCAGGTTTTAGAAGGAATCATTAAACCACTCACCACCTCCTTACAGTTAGGATCATTGCAGAGGAAAGTCGTAATAATAAGTCTGACCTATTTTGTTTCTTTGTAGATTTTAGAAAAACTTTTGATACAGTACCTAGAAATAACCTGTAATATAGGCTAGAGGAGCTTAAGGCTCTTTTTGAGTTGAGATCTTCCACGATAAGGTTATATGAAAACTCGCATAAGATGTAATCTTGTTGTTTCATTCTAATGATCTCTGAAAACTCGTATAAGATGCTATTTGGCTTGGTTTAGTCAGCCACTAAATGGTTAGTCAATTATTATCTTCGTTCAAGGTTAGCAATTGTTATTTTGGTTCAAATTTAGCCATTGTTGTAAAACTACAACCATCTTTATTTCGATTGCAGATTCCGTGTATCTAACTCGTAATTTCCTGTATTTAACGGGTAATGAAGCAAAGTCAACTATTAACTCTATTTTTTGTTCGTTGGATGCAAAGAATCTATAATCTAAATAAGCTCAGGTTTACTACATCTTCATAAAAACAATTTTATGTTCTTTTAATTTTGTGAGCATTAAGAAGCATCACTCCTTTTAATGATTATTAATCTTTATCATGATAATAAAAAAATCGAAAAAAAGGATTCATTAATCTTTATAATGATAAAAAAAAAAGAAAAAAAACATGCTTAAGATATTATGAAATATTATTTTTATTTTATGTAAAAAAAANTGCATCGAGATACTCTTTATCATGACCGATTTGATTAATAATGTTGGACACATTTCATGTTAGTTATAATATTTAAATGTAATTAAGTTATAAATGACCTATGTGTTATTATATGGATAGTCATTTACATATTTTTAAAAATTATTTTATATTTTTCCCTTATTTAAGTTGATGATCAACAAGTGTACAGCCAAGATTTAATTTATGGCTGTTTTATCTTGTTATGGTTAAATGCATTTTAATGAAGATTTAAATAAGTTTTAGTTAAAGAGTAGTTAAAGAAATAGGTAACCATTTGTTTTTTTTTCATATCAGTTTTTTATTAAATAGTATTTGTTTTATGTTTATATTAACTCTAAAAATCTGATATGAATAATGGATATAAAATTATATATTTTAGCTTTTATTTAACAACCAACTATTTTCACAAAATAAAGCTGTTAATTATATCTATATACATTCACTCACAGCTGATTTACTATTTTTTTATTCTCTGTATTTTTTTAATAATATTAAAAATAGTACACAAAAATAATAAATTTACAATTTTTTGAATAAAAAATTAGAAAAAACACTTCTATTAAATGAATGCAACCCACCAAACAAATCTATTAAACTTTCAACAAGTAATTTGTAATTAAACTATTTAGTTATATAAAATCTGAATCTAGCTTATTGAGAAAACAGGTTTCTTCCTTTAAATTTTCAGAGCTTTAACAATTTTAAACATATAAAAACCAAGATACATACACCATGCAAACATTAAATGGATGTGATTAAATAATGTGTGAAATAATATGGGTTCGAACTTGTTATTTTTACTTTTACCAAAGCATTTTAGATAAATATTATATAATTAGCAATAGCTATATTAATAAAATTAATATGTTTAGAATAAGTTAAGAAACATAAATAATTATACATTGTTTAATGGAAGTTTGTTGTTTTGAGAACCTTTACCCCTTTTATTCATGTTTATAGATTGCATTAAGCCTATCACCTTCTGAGTGCATTATCTAAGTGATTTTTTTCATGATGCAATGTTGCCAAAAGGAAAGCTTATTGGGCCGTGCATGGTTTCACTAGAATGAAGCTAGACTTCTCACACTAAGAGATGGAGCCATTGGAGTACAAGTACACAAACATATAATATTTTTTTATTACCATTTTTTAATTACCACTTTCATCTAAATTTAATTTAATTGTTATATCACTATTGGATTTAACCTAATAGTTATCTAATATAGTTAATCTAATAGTTATCCAATATAACCGCGATTAGTGTTGAAGTTAAGCTAATAGTTATAGAATCATTGAAGTTAAGCTAATAGTTGTATCTAATAGTTAACTTAATAATTATCCAATATAACTCTAATTAGAGTTGAAGTTAAGTTAATAGTTGTAAAATCATTTGAGTTAAGCTAATAGTTGTATCTAATAGTTAATTTAAGAGTTAATATATCAACAATTACATATAAAGTAAAATTCATGATTGGAGTTGAAGTTAAGTTAATAGTTGTATCATCAATGGAGTTAAGCCCATAGTTGTATCTAATACTCAAATAGTTGAAGTTGAAGTTTAATTTTTCAAATTATCAGAAAGTGTACTTATCGATGTTAACTAAGTTATTTGTCATTTTTTTGAAATTGTTAATTATGAATTTTGGACGCCCATAAAATCAATATGGACAATACACTTGTCTCATTCTATGGAGATTTTTGTCCATAAATGGAAAGACATATATGATAGTCCACCCAAAAATTCTAAGATATATAAGTGTATCAGCTTCAGAAGTTAGTTAGATGTTTAAGATGTTTTTCATTTTCATACAAATTACTTGGTGACAACATTTTTTTCATTCAATAATGTAGATAGCTCTTATATAAGTTATAGAGAGATAAGTTATAGCAGATGCCACATTCTATTTCATCAACGGTGAGCCATTAGTCATATAAAAAAAGTTGGGAAATGAAAAAATGCTCTCCAGCTTAAATGCTTCATTTGGTTATGTTGTGAGAATGGTATTCTTATTTGGGATTTAATCTTACTGGAAAAGGTTGGATTGGTCCTAACATTTGGCATCTCTGCAAAATAGATTTTGAATCTATCTTCCACTTATTTTTATCATGCTCTTTTTGTAAAGTTATGTGGAAAGTGGTTCTGGAGGATCTTCATTCTTTAAGGAGCCGGGGATGTGCCACATTTGTTGATAAAGCTCGAACATTGGGTCATATTTGATAATTAACACAATTTTTTTCATATCTTTTTATGCTGTGAAATGTGGAAATCCAAAATGATGGGAAGATGCCTTGTATCATGTTATGCAGTATTAAAAATTTAAGTATGTATAAGGATTACTGCTTAGAGGTTTTTCCAATGAAACCAAGACAATTAGGAACTCCTCCTAACAGTGTGTATCGTGTTGGAGTCCTCAATGGGGCGGCTTAGAATAATGGCAATGAAGCCGGTATGTATTGGATGCCAAACAAGAGCAGAAGCTTTTGGATTTATGGGGACTGATTTTTTTCCTTCAATTATTGGCATACCCTCCTTACAAATCTTTGGTGATCGTTAAATGGGATAACTCCAGATCTAACCTTCAGGTTCACTCTCTCAAGCAGTGGCGGCTCCCAAAATTCCTTACTCATGGACTCTTTCCCTCATATCAGTATAGCTCATGTGTACAAGAAGTACAATGGATTGGAAGATGAACTGTAATTTTTGGAGAATGAGTCAGCTCATGCTATCTTGTTCAGATATTTTCTCTCTAATATTTCTAGCTAGATTTTGATCACAATTGTTATCTTCTCTTGTATATTTGAATTGTAATCGACCTGCTCTTATGGTGCTTTCTTTTAGCTGAAATTGACTTTATGGTTATGATTAATCTTGAATGGGTTATTAGATTTCGATCAGAATTGTTATCTTTTCCTGTATTTTTTAATTGTAATCGACTTACTCTTATGGTACTTTCTTTTAGCTGAAATTGATTTACATGGTTATGATTAATCTTGAATGGATGATGTACTCATCAAGATTGGATTATCATTTAGTATTGAACTTATGTTCACTTCGATTCAATTATGAATACCAAGGAACTGTTTTTTGTGCTTGAAAAAAAAGATAACGCATGACGAGTAAGCCAGAAATCTAAATGGATTTTTCTGATGCGATGCCCATTATGAAATGGATTTAACAAAACCACAATTGGTCCATGAGATGATGCGATGCCCATTATGAAATGGATTTAACAGAAGCACATTGGGTCCATGAGATGAAAAGGATTACGCATTGGCATTGTAAGCAGCGATATTTTATAGTGTCATGTGTTGGGGTTTCCAACGTCGATGACATGAAGTAATAGGATGAGTAGTGCGGTTAGAGGGATTAAGGGCTTGAAATTATCATGAGTGAGGAGATTCGAAGGAGTAAGATTTCTACTTACGGTTTCAGGAAGAGGTGGTATTATGTTTAGGAGGGTGAGAGGGATGAAATAGATGTTTTGGTCATTTTTATTTACTGGAAAGTGAAAAGGGAAGGGTTTAGTCAATGAAAGTGTTTTTAAATGTATTTATTTCATTACATAAAATAATTAACAAACCGAAAATAAGTTTAAGCAGATGCGAAGTGTGTGTTCTGTATTTTATATCTTAAATTGGAGATAGAACTTGGTGAATTATTTAATGAATTAACTTAGACAAACAACCCTACTTTCATAATGTATTGTACAACCATTTTCACGTGATGTTAGATAGGTAACCTGGGCTTGGCACAAGGTGTCTCATGTAGTAATGATTTTGATTTTGGATGTGTTGTTATTAGCTTCTTCAGTATTTATTATGCTTAAACCTTCATAGAAACTTGATGAGGATTCCACCAACATTGAGCAAGGCCTTATATGTAAGCCCTTCAAAATATAAACTAATATTATATGAAAATGCAACTAACTTATTTCTTCTAGATCACTCAAAACATAGGCACTAAATATTCTTCTAAACAATTACCCAAAAATACTAACAAACAATGCATGAACTAACTAGAAGGGTACATCTTTCTCTCTTGGTTGTTGGTGGACCTCTTAATTTCATGAAAGAAGGTGCACTACTCTTTGAGGTTGTGAGATGAACTAGCAATGCCCCCTTCTTCATTTTCGGAAAAAGTAGCTGTTTTCTTTATCATGGGGAACTTATCATTTTCCTATGTCACCAATCCATTGAATAACATATTTGAATAATCATCTACACAGAACCTACATTCCAATTTGTTTATTTGTTGTGTTTTACTTCATCCATTTCCTTTGCAACAAGATAAAAATAACTGGTAATTTCATGAAAGAAAGTGCACTATTCTTTGAGGCTCTGAAATGAAATAGCAATGTTCATTTCTTCATTTTGGAGAAACATATCCATTTTCCTTTATCATGAGAAATTTATCCTTTTCCTATATCACCAATCCATTGACTAACATATTTGAATGATATCTGCATGAAAACTACATTCCAATTTGTTTATTTGTTGTGTTTCATTTCATCCATTTCCCTTGCAAAAAGATTTGCAAACATTATTTTATCATTTAATTGTGAAATGATAATATTGAGAAAAGCATTGTTATCCATGCAATGGCTTAAATGAATTTGTAGGGTATAAGTAGCATTAATAAAAGTGTTTTAACCTTTTTTTTAAGCGCAACACAAACATCGTTTTTGTTCTTGTATTTTAAAAGGACAAAGTAAAGTACCTCTAACCTTATTGTGTCTCTTCTTCTGTTTGTTTGAATTATATGTGTATGCATGTATATTCATGTATATTCATTTATATGTATATTCATTATATATATTATATAATTATTTAAACATTAATATATATAAGAAAAAAAAATATTTTTTATTATTATATAAATTATTAGTTTTTTTAGATTTAAAAAAAAATCATTTATAAAAATATCATATCAACCTTCATTGACAGTCAACAAAGCTTTGATGATCAGATAGAAAAACAGAAATTAGTATGCATTATCTATCCAAAGATATATATATATATATATATATTACTGATGACACATAGCAAAATACAAACTATCTACTTAAAAAACATTCATAATACCATTAACTTATAGCAAAAAGACAAACTATCTGCTTCATAAAAAAGACATTTTTAATACATGATTTTTTTTCCTTTCCAATAGAAAAAAAACAAGCACATTTGGAAAGCCGATCAACTTGATATATATTCTTATTGAATCACACTTGATATAATGAATATACAGAAATTTTCCTTCAAAGATATACATAGACCTCAGTTGAAAAGAGCAAACCACTTGATATAATGAATATCAAGAATTTTTCCTTCAAAGATGTACATAGAGCTCAGTTGAAAAGAGCAAACCAAGCCTTGGAATGAGATCGCCGCAGATCCCTTTCATTCCAATAATAAACAAGTTCAAAAAAGTTACAAACAATCAGTAGGGAAGACCACTTAACTGTACTAAAGTGGGAAGAATATATATTTTACTATGAAAACATAATTATTATTCTTTATAATGCAAAGAATGATTATTCCAACTTGTGAGGACAAAGACCGTTAATGTTAAATCTAAGCAACAACAGCCCGTTTCAATTTATAAATTCAAAACAGAAACAGGTCAATGCAAAACCCTAATTGCAAACCAATGTAATTTGTGGATCAAAACCAATATGATATAGGAGATGGAGGAGGCGATGGTGATCATACAGTCGTTCAGCAACCCCCACCTCCGCCTCCACAGCCAC
>LPNX011009733.1:92423-123733 GCA_001517045.1 Pseudotsuga menziesii
CCCGTTGTGGCGTTTCTTTCTCTTTTTCTTTCCATCATCAGCGCAGGAGAGAAGAACCATGGACACCATAATCAGCGCTGAGAGCGCCACTAATACAAAACAGACTCCCGACGACACATGATGATTGTTATTCTCAGAAATTAGCAAATCAAGGCCGAGCCTCCTCATTCTCACACAAAATCGATGGGAATTACTTACTATTCTAATAGTCTCCTCCTCCGGAATTGAGAGAGCAACACACACAATTAACGAATGTCGAAGTATCTTGATACTCAATGCAGAATAGTGGAATTGTGTGCTTCAACAAATATTATAGGGATTGGATTGTTCTCAGCGCTCTTATACTGTATCTCACAAAGAACCCAATTCGTATTACGCAGATTTTTCAAGCTGCCGCCAACGATGACTGATTCAACCAAACAAGTTATCAGGAAATATCATTAGAAAGAGCGAACATCCATATCGGTTATCTCATGAACTACGAATCTATTATAATTAAGTCAGTTTGACTGTTCAAACTTTCTATTATAATTAACTCGGTTAGACTGTTCAAACTTTAAAGTTATAACGTGTACTATTATAGTCGTCAGCCCGAATGAATTGAATTCTTTCATAGTTGACTCACATGGTGAAATGAAATAGGTAATCAAGTTATCAATTAGCGAGAAAAATTCCACCTAATTTCATACAAGTACTCCACTCACAATTATCAGTTACAGAGTTTCAAACGTCTCTCCTTCGTTTGAGAAACAAACAAGGATTAGAAGCCAATTGTTGAAGTTACCCAAACTCAAACTCATAACGAGACAATCGTCTTTAGGCCATGTGAAACTGAGCATCCAAAGGCTTGTAAGAACATCTAGCGACATGGTTAAAAACGTTATTAACAATTGGTGGAGTATACCGTGAGTGAGGAGTTGATATTGACGTTTTGAGTTATGTTTGGCTCATCTTCAGAATAATAGGATGCTTCTATTAATACAAAACATCTAACTCTCTATATGATGGTGCCTATTAGGTTATACAGTGCACTCGCGAGGGGTTGAGGTTTGGGTCCACTGGTGGGACTCATGGATGAGGTTTCGGTCCAGTGGTGGTGGAGACTAGTTGAGGCGTAATTTGATGGTTTCACACAAATTTTTTTACAATTATATTTTCTTTAACATTAAGGCTAATTTAATAACCCCAACCGGTATAAAAATAAAAACCAAACAAATAAAATGGATGAGAATATGGCTACAATATTATCTTGATTGAAATGAAAAATTAATATTATAAAATTAAAATTTAAAATAATTAATAAATTTATAGTTAAAATATTTTTGTAAGTTAAACAAATTAATAAAATATGGTTAAGGAAAATTGTTATGAAGAAACACTATCCATCAAGAGAGTGATACTCATAAGGATCGGGTAGGACTTGATTACGGTTTGGTTTTAATATTAATAATAAGTAATAATAGTTAAGGAAAATTGTTACGAATGAACACTATCCATTAAGAAAGTGATACTCATAAGGATCGGGTAGGACTTGATTATGGTTTGGTTTTAATATTAATAATAAGTAATAAGGTGACAATTATTTAAAACTAAAATTAATAATGAATATAAATTTTTAATATAATTATGGTAAATAGTAGTACATATATATTAACTTATGAAGCATCTACAGCTCTCTGAGCCTCTCTTAGATGCCATATGAAAGCCTCTCCTCTCTTAGATCTGATGAGCCAACTCTCAAAGGATCTCTAATGCTCTCATAGCAAGGGGTATTAATCTTTTCATCATTTTTAATGTAGAGTAAACACTTATATATCACAAAAGGACAAGGGTTTATCATAGAAAATTGGAATGAAATCTTGCACAATAATACATAAGGAGGTGGCACTCATCCAATACTAATGAGAGGAATACCATTACAATTTCATGGCCTCCCTTTATTTTGTTGGTGTTGTAGTATCCCATCCCCATTTTAAGTGGCATTACCATTGTTGTTTCCTAAATTTCCTTTCAAAAGCAAAGAAAAACCTAATCTTCTCACCAATGCATCATGATCAAGTCCACACCTTCATTACAGCCAACAAATACGTATTAGATCCTTTTGTCATGAATAAAAAAATATGCTTTCATATCTACATGCAATAAAATTTATCCAACATTCCAAGTATGATTGTGCTAGGACATCAATAAGTATTTGAGATGTAGGACCATGGAGAATAAAAAGAACAACATTTCCAATGAAAATTTCATTCAAAGGAAAAGAACAACAAGCCAATTTTAATTGAGACTTTTATGTCATGATTGCAATGGGAAATGGACTAGAATTTGTGATCTATGATAAGTATGTGGAGTTAAACAAGGTTATTTGTATAGGGTTCCAAAGAGATGTTTCAAGATTGTTTCAAGTAGTCTATATCATATTTGTATGTCACTTATAATAGATTGAATGAAAATACAAACATTAGGCTTGGCTCTCATCTTTACAAATAAATATATTGCCTAATTTAATTGCAAAACTTGTATTGTCAAATTTAATTATAAGACATGACATGGGTGGATATATATATATATCATTCTCTACATCAATTATAATCTATGAATTTGAATGGATTAGAATATCATGCTATATAATCAAAAAACATATGTTATACTATTGTGAGTCAATTACTTCGCCCGTTCTTAAAGATGTAAGTAGGTGTACACTATTTTGAAATATTTTAACATTAATATTGAGGATATTAAATAAAACTCGATGCAAAGGGTATTTATTTGTTTTGTTCCACCTTTTTATGGCTATTGCACATTATTAAACATTATAATAGAAAATTCTTTGAAACAATGCACACGTGAATATACAAGTATTCATAATTAAGGAAGTGTTATTCAATAAATTATTCTCACATTTTAGCATACTTTTGATTTCAATCATTCAAGGAGTTTCATTCCAAGTGAGCATTAACAAGAGCATAGTCTATAGAATAAAATCTTAATAACCATAATGTCAATATGAATAAATTTGACTACCTTTCAAGTAAGTTATTGCTAATATCCTACTTTTCTAATATACCACTTACTGGATTCATACTAAATAATTATTTCATATAAAAGTGCTATCTACAAAAGTACCTTATTCAAATAATCATAAGGTCACTGTGAAGGAAATAATACAACATAATATGAAGAATCATAAGGTAATTGTGAAAAGGGAAAAGAGGAGAGAAGAGAAACACATCAAGGAGGTAAGATTATCAAAGTCTTGAAAATATCTAATTTTTTTAAATGAGATAGAAAAGATCACAACTAGATTTAAAAGAAGGATGCAAGCTCGTTTGGAAGGAAAATTTAGCCATTTGATTTTCTAATTAGAGATATCTTGAGATTTTCAATCTTGGGTAATGTACCCCTTGTAGTTGTAACTAGTTTTGGTGGTGAAAATTTACACCCTAGCTCGTAGAGAGAAGAGGTCATTTAGATTTATTTATAGATCTTCATTGATCTAAGTGTGTTATGTTTTTCCTTGCATGATAGACGATTTGAAAGTGTTTGGGATTAAATTTGTGTTGGTTTGGTTGTTTTTGGACATGTTTGGGTGTGTTTGGAATTTCTTAGTGTTGGTTTGGAAGTTATGTTGGTGTGGGTGTTCTAAATACTGAATCGTATTGATCGGGGCCAAAAATGATATTTTGGATATGATATTTCGCTAAATTAATGGGATATGAGACCTATTCCATCGCAAATAGAGCATCATTTCTAGTTGGAAACACTTTTTTTTTACAGGAAAAAATTTATGTTTGCCCAAGATAAGACCATTTTACCATATCTAGGGGTTTCAGTTAAGAATAGTGCACTAGTATTTGTTCCATTCTCTTAAAACCATCTCTATTGGTTGTATATCACTCTTATTTAGTTGAGGGTACACTTGGGAAGGAGGATCCATTACTTGAAGTTGTCATTTTCTTATGGAGGGAACACTTGTTAAGGTAGATATTTCGGTTGAATTTGTATTTTTCTCATTCTTTCTCGATTTCATGTTGGCATCCAACTCGTGGGTTTTGTATCATACTACTATATGTATTTGCAACATCTATAGAATCCATTACTGTTATTTTATGTGGTCATCCATTCATAATAAAATTTCGTAGTGTTTTCTCTTCAATTATGCCAAATTCGAGTTGTTGGACATTCTATGTTTGGCGTTGTAATTGTGGCTTTGAAATATTAGATCTATGTGTAAATATATTATAATATATATATATATATATATATATATTCTATTTCAAATATGGTACATTACAATGGTATAAGAGAATGATTCTGAATAGTTGTTTTCCTGAAGAGAGGTAGATGAATTCTGAGGATTTGAAAAATATAACTTATAGGAGATATAGAAACTGAGAACCTGTTTGGGAAGAAGAAGAACTGTCTCCAGTCGAGAATATAGTTTAGAAGGAAACCCTGGTAGAAGAAATTATGGAACCCAATCTAGCAAAGATGACCACCAAAGGGACGAGGGATTTTTTATGAAAGGACTCTTACAAACCTTAGGAAAATTTTTGAGGTAAAGAGGAGATAAGATATTTTTTGGGCAAGTTGGAAACCTACACCTTTAGAAACCAAAATGGTGAATGTAGTAGATATGGATCTCAATAGGAAGACCAAAACATCAAGAAATATCATGTAGAGGTGATTACATCTTCGACCAACCGACAAAACTGGCCAAGTGATTACTTTATCCACACTGACTAAGCTCTCGGATGCACAAGTAGCAAAGAAGAATGAACAAGTTGTGCCACTAGAGGCTTAATTTTAGGAATATAGAGATATGAGTGGTTATTTTCGATCAGTCATAACCTTTTTGGAGTAATATAATTACAAATAATGGAACAAACCAAGGGAGTTTAATCATATTTCAACTCAAAATTTTGAATTGCAATGCCCCCTTTGGAAGGTCACTCTTCCAAGTTTCGATGGGTCTTCCAAATGCACTACAATATCATCGGTGCATAAAATTCACACATACTTCTAGTTGAACCCCATGGAAAAGGACAATGCCATCAAAATGACCACCTTACATCTTAATGAAGAATATATGATTGGTCGTACTATGGGTTAAGTACCTTGGGTCATGCCAATGTCACTTCATATGAGTATTTTACAAGGAGGCTAATAGATAAATTTGGCAGAAAATATCCAGAGATTTCATTTAGAGAGCTAGGCTAGTTGAAGAAAATAGGGACGCCAGAGGCCTACTTTTAAGAATTTGAACGGACCATAGCCATGGTCTCAGATACTTTTTAGGATCCTTCAGTGTTGTTGTTTACATGATTTTTCGCAGGGCCACTATGAGGATTAGTGAATTCTTACAAACCCACCACACTTTAGGATGCTATTAGTCATACTCAGGATCTTCAAGATGCAGTTCCCAAGACTCGATTCGCTCCAAAAACAAATTTCCTTTCTGATGTATAAGACAAAAATCCTTTACAAAGAGATTAGAGTGAGAAAAAGAAGTTGTACTTCACCTGCCAAGAGTCTTGGGTACCCGTTCATATCTATGCAAAGGGGAAGTTTCACTACATTAATGTATTCTATGATAGTGAAGGGGATGAATATGACATGGAGTGTTAAGTTTTATTTTAATTACTTAAAGATGATATCTTAAAGAAATTTTCACTGGTAGGATCACTAAAAGATAAATAAGAACAGAAACACAAAGAACACAAATATTTTCCTCAGGGAAACCAAAAGGGAGAAAATCCTACAAAACTTCCTTAGTATAGAACTTAACTAGAGCAATGTAAAACCCAGACAACTGCTTTTGTCTTCTTTCTGGCGCACTTGTTCTTATCTCTCTTGCAAACTTGCTTGAGTGAGTCTGTACAAATGAAGGGGAGTGCCTCCCTATTTATATGTGTTACTTGAGTTGACTTAGGAACAAATAAGGCCGACTTGTCTAACTGATTGGGTCGAACTGTCTAGCAAGACATCAAAAATAACATTTATTATAATGGCACTTGGGTACTATTGACCCGAATTACATCCATAGGTTTACATTGATTATTTTAATGATTGTTACATGAACAAACTCATCTCCTGATGGATGAATACAAAAAATACATATGGAATATCTTCTGAAGTTACAATACTTTAAGAATCACTCTTAACCAGGAAGGTATTGAACCAAGGTAGAAACTACCACCAAAATTGTACATCTAACTAGTGAGTCTTTATTTGTCATAGGAATTTTTGGAATAAGATCATCCATATTCATCATCGATCTCGGCTCGATCATCTTCTACAACCTAAATAAATATTGAATCATGTTCTATACGTACTGTATCATCTTCTGTCACATCAGTATGTGGATACTGAATCATTTTCTACAACATCAATATGTGGATACCGAATCATCTTCTATGTATACTAGATCATCTTCTGCAACATCATTATGTGAATACTGAATCATCTTTTTCCAACATCAGTATGTAGATACTGAAACATCATCTGCAACATCAGTATGTGAATACTGAAACATCATATACAACATCATTATGTGAATACTGAAACATCATCTACAACATTAGTATGTAAATACTGAAACATCATCTGCATCATCAATATGTAAATATTGAAACATCACCTTCAACATCAGTATGTAAATACTAAAAAAACAACAACATTATCATGTTAGTGCTAAAACAACATCATCAATAAATGATAGATCATCATCTTCATTACCAGCATAGAGATGCTGGAAGATCATCATCGTCAACATAAAAAAAATTGAAGCAATATTATCAACATTAGTATGGTAATACTGAAACAAACTTGAATCAATAATCATCAGTATGAGAATACTAAACTTGATACATCAGTATGGGGATACTTAAACTATCTAACAACCATCTTAATCATATTAGTATGAAAATACTAAACCAACCACATCAGTATAGGAATACTAAAACTATATGTTTCCCACTAACTATCTCGGAGCGATATCTTGGTGAGTTCTCTCGTAGATCCATCGGGAAAATATGTCTAACCTACTAACTCTTTCGAGTCAACAAGCCTAGTAGGACAAATGGATCTTCCTGGGGACCAACAAGTCTTTTTCTGGTTTACTAACCCACTTGGGTTAAACCGGTCTATCTAGACATACTAATCCTCCTAGGATCAACAGACCTCATCTGAATTACTAATCCTTTCGGGTCAACAAGCCTAGCCATACTTACCCTAGTCTAGGTTGAGATACCACCATTGCATTCTTCTACCATCTACTATCACTCCCTCTCTTGAGGGATGTCCTTTTGGACTACGCCAATCTTGTCTCGAAAGTAGAGTCAAACTTTACACAGACAAAGTCTTAGTCAACACATTTTCCACTTATTCTTCTGTAGGAGCATACTTGAGCTTTACAACTCCAACCATATCCCAGTTGTAATGATATCTAACTTCGATATGTTTTGTCTTGTCATGAAATAATTGGTTCTCTGTCATCTTGATACAACTCTGATTATCACAAAGGATATCGGTAACATCTATCTCTACATCAAATAAACTTGCCAACATCTTGTGAATTCATATACTAGTCTTCTTTCTACTAAACCATGAGATCATGCCTGATCCCAAACTAAAACAACATCTTGAAGTGCTCTTTCTATCTTTGGAACTTCCTTCCCAATTTGAATATGTAAATCCATGTAATATGATCTCACCATTTGATGCATATCCAAGATCATAGTATAAATCCCCCTTTAGATACATAATCATATGTTTTTCTCCAACTAGGTGAATATGTTTTGGAATCACCATATATTGACTTAGAGTGTTTACAACAAAACATATATCTGGTCTTGTATTGGTTAAGTACATTAAAGAACCAATAATCTGTCTGTATAAGGTGGCATCTACTACTTCTAAAGTGTCATCATTCAATAGCTTCAATTTTTTTGTCATCGGAGTAGTCATAGCCTTACAATCTAACATTCCAAATATCTTTAGGATTTCTACTGTATATTTTACTTTGTTTAGGAAAATCTCATCTGGATACTACAATACTTCAAGACCTAGAAAATAATGCATCATTACAAGGTCTTTCATCTCAAATTTTGCAGCAAGCTTCTTCTTACATTCATCGATGGGATCATCTTCACCTGTAAATAATAGATCATTTACATATAGTAGTAATATCATAAGTCCATCACCCTCAACTTTATAGTAGAGGTTTGAATCTGCTTTACATTTGGTAAAGCCTAAGCTCACTAGGAATTCATCAATTCTTCCATACCATGCTCTGGGTTCTTGCTTTAACCCATACCATGCCGTCTTGATTTTACATACATGAGTTTCCTTATCATTAGTCTCAAAACCTTGTGGTTGTTCGATATATATTTTTTCTTCTATCAAGCCATTTAGAAAGGTTGTCTTTACAACCATCTGATGTAACTTCCACTTCATATTGAATTCCAAGGCAAGGATGGTTCTGATTGAGGTGTACCTAGCTACTAGAGAAAAGGTCTCCTCATATTCGATTCCTTCCTTGTGGGAGAATCCACTAGCTACGAATCCACGAAATACCATCTTTTGAGTGCTTAGTTTTGAATATCCATTTCAAGGATACCACTTACTTGTCTTTTGGTCTTGGTACTATTTCACATACATCATTCTTTATAATGGATTGGTATTTCTCTACCATTACATCAACCCAATCCTTCTGCTTTGTTGCTTCTTCAAAACATATTGGTTGTTTATCAACGAGATCACACAACAAAGCTACATAACTAAGGTATGGATTTGGCTTCTTTCTTTCTCTGATGGTTCCTTCTGGGACACCATGCCTTTTTCCTTATTCTATTACTTTACGAGCCCAACAAGTTTTTCTCTTTCATGAGATCATTTCACTCGAAAATTCTTTAGGTATCTAAGTTTCTTTCATATCATCATCCTCTGAGCATCTGATCTTCTTCTTCACTCCTAACTGGTATTGGAGCTTCTGCAGCTCTTGTAGTTTCATGCTCCTCTTCATCTTCCTTGTCTTTCTTTTATTTTCTGAAGGATGTATCTTCGCCAAAGGTATCATATCTTCTTAACTCAATTTATATCATGGGATATAGATTCGATAATGTTTAGATTACTCGCTATATCCTACAAACAATCCCTTCTTTCTTGAAGGACCTAACTTTGACCTTTTCTCCTTGGGAATGTGTATGTATACCGAAAAACCAAATATATTTAGGTGACTTACTTCAGGATTTTCTTCAGTAAACATATCTTCTAGAGTCTTACTCCCAAGGGCAGTGTGTGAGATTATATTATGTACATATAATGTTATTCTGGATGCTTTTGCCCATAAATACATAGGTAGATATTGATCATGTATCATAGCTTTCAAAGCTTCCATGATAGATCTATTCTTTCTTTATGACACACCATTTTGTTGTGGATTATAGGGAATGGTGATCTCCCTCTTAATCTCAACTTCTTTGTAGTACTCATTGAATTCACTTGATGTGAACTCTCCTCCATTATATGACATTAATATCTTGATCATATTTTCAGAGAGGTTTTCTACCAGGACCTTAAGCTCTTTGAACCTTTCAAACACTTCATCCTTATTTTTCAAGAAATATATCCAATTCTTGCCGGAGTAATCATCAATAAAGGAATCATAGAAAAAATAACCTCTTAATGAAGTAGTTTGGATTGGCCCGCATATATCTAAATGGATAATATCTATGATCCCTTTTTCTTTGTTGTCACTATTTGGATAAGGGTTCTTAGTATTCTTTCCTTGTGCACATCCTTTGCACACTCCTTCATGATCTATCTGAATATTTGGTAAACCAGTCACAACCTTGCTCACAATTGGAAATGCTTTGTAGTGTATATGAGCAAGCCTTTTGTTCCATAGCGCACATGGGCTTATGGTACTAGTCATTAATGTTAAATATGCATGTCCCTTTAATCTGTAGAGTCCTCCTGATTCAACTCCAATTACTACTGCATCATCTATGGATTTTCCTTTTGTCCACATGAGAACTTCTCCATCCACAAAATCAACTCTGAACCCTTTCTTATCTAGGGTTGAGATAGAAATAAGGTTCTTCTTTAGTCCTCAGACATATAGGACATCCTTCATCTTCATGGAATTTCCAAAGTCCAAATTATAGAAGGCTTCTCCCATCCCTTTGATGGTATATTGGTAATCATATCCAAGCATTACTTTGTGTGGGGACTCCTTATGTACAAGACATGAGAGTGAGTCCTTGTAACCTGTCATGTGCTTAGAGGAACCATTATCTACTAGTCGGGTGTCATTCTTTGGTGAGATTGAAACTTTGAGTGTAGAGATCAAGGCATATTCTTCATAGGAGTCTTCATCCTCCTTAGATTTCTGTTCATCTTCTTGATCATTTTCTTCAGCAGCATGGGCCTAGAATATTTTCTTATTTTTGACTCGTCTACTTTCATGGGACAGTTTATAACAATGTGTCCCATAGTATGACAACTGAAGCATTCATAATTTGAGAAGTCTTTCTTGGACTTCTTAAACCTTTGAGTATTTCTAGGAGAATAGTCATAAGTCTTTTTCTTATTCTTGCCTTTGGTATGGATTGCCAAGGCTTGATTCTCATTTTCATTTATATTTTCTTCTCTGGCTGCTATTCTTTCTTCTTACTGAACACATTCTTCCATAAATATCAGAACGTGGTTAGTATTATTCTTGAATAAATTCCTTGAATAAACAATTCCCAATCTCTTGGAAGACCATTCAAGGTGGTCATTACAACTTATACTTCTTCAACCATATCACCAATAGCTTCCAACTACTCCTTGATTTTAGATACTCTTGTAAAATAAGATTGCATGGTTTTTTACTTTTGAACCCTTGCACTTTTGAGGTGATTCCTCAAAATCATCTTTCTATAGATGTTTCTTCCTTCAAATAGGTCGGATAGAGCATCAAACATTTCTTTTGGTGTCTCCCTTGAGGATACTTGAGGAATCAAGTTACCTTTGATGGTGTTAGTTATGATCCTTTTATCCATGATCATGTCCTTCTTATATTTGGACTTAGCTTTAGCTTCTTTTGGTTCTGCAAATTCCTCCTTTATAAATCCTTCTAAATCATTTTCTTTAGGATGGGCATGATTCGATACTTCCATGCTCTAAAGTTTTCGGCACCTTCAAGATTATCATCTAGCATGGTATTCTTTGTAATCTTAATAGAATGAGAAATTCAAATCGAAATAGAAGGAGTATTACTTACTTGATGAATATAGCTTCTCGTTGACCTTCTTCTCGATGACCTAGGGTTTGATGTAGAAACCCTACTTTTTCATTTGGGATCATTGGTAGGGCTGAGTGATGGAAAAGATGCACCTTATTAGGGAGAGCTAGACTATATCTTGTTTTTTCTGAGATTGATGATGGAGTCTCAGGAAAAGTGAAGCCCTAGATTTTCCAGCATCAGTTTTTGGTCCAAAAGTGAAATTTCTTGGAATTCAGTTATGTTTCCACAAAAAGATGTGCCCTTCTGAGGTGAGTTGAGTGATCGAGCTCTTTTCTACTTTATCCATTGAGGGATTTGTGTGCAGTAACAAAGCCTAGCTATGTAGTGTCTCTTTTCAGGGTGTTTCTCATACCATGTTAAGTTTTATTTTAATTACTTAGATGATATATTAAAAAAAATTCACTAGTAGGATCACTGAAAGATCAACATGCAAAGAAACACAAATATTTTACTCGTGGAAACCACAAAGGAGAAATCCCCACAACACTTCCTCAATATAGAACTCAACTAGAGCAGTATAAAACCCAAACAATTGCTTCTCTTTTCTTTCTGGTGCGTATGTTCTTCTCTCTCTTGCAAAATTGCTTGAGTGAGTGTGTACAAATGAAGGGAAGCACCTCCCTATTTATATTTTGCACTTGAATTGACTTAGGACCTAACAAGTTTGACTTATCTAACTGATTGGGCTGACTTGTCTAGAAATACATCAAAAATAAAATTTATTATAATGACACTTGGATACTATTTACCCGACTTACATTCGAAGGTTTACATTGATTCTTGCAATGACTCTTACATGACCAAACTCATCTCCTGATGGAGAAATACAAACAATACATCTGGAATATCTTCTGAGATTACAATATTTTTACACAGAGTAGGAGAAAGTACCAAAGGAAGGTTACAAAACAACACATGAGGAGCATCCTCAACCCACGTTTGGAAAGGGTTTCATTGCTACATTATCTGGAGTTCCTTTTTTTCACTCTCTCAAGATGAGGGGAGTGATAAAGGGCTAGAAAGACATAGTTGTCCAATGGTGGAGCCACTCGCAATTTTATAGATGTAGAACTGGTGCAAAAGAGGAATATCCTCACTAAATAAATCAAAGGGTTCACTATGGTTATCCCTGGAAATAACATTATGGACTATTATAGATGGATTTCCAAACTCAATCTCACCATGGGAAATTACACTGTGTCAGATAGTTTTTATGTGGTGTGTGTACCTCTCACCAATGTAGTCTTGTGTGTCCAGTGGTTTTTTTACATAGGGTACCACTCCATGAACTATTAAAACTTAGAAATGGAATTTAAGGGTCCTAATGGGTTGAAACTGGTTATGAGACACATGAGCAATTATTCCAACAAAGTTGTATCAACAAAAAGTATGGAAGCAATTTTGAGGCATGGGTAGATAGAGTGGGAAATGGAATTCCTTATCACAATTAGGAATCCTTCAGTTTACACTTCTCGGTATCTAACATACATGCAAGTGTTATTTTTGAAGTATGAGAAGGTATTTCGATATATTCCTCCATGTAGACCACCAAATAGAGGGATTGAGCACACTATTGAGTTGGAGCTATGGACCAATCATTACCACTCAATATTGACATCGGATGAGGTTCAAGGATGAGATTGAAAAGGCCATAAAGGATCTTCTTGAGTTGGGATTCATAAGTCCCAGTTCAAGTCCATTTGCATATTCAGTAGTGCTAGGGATGAAAAAACATGGAACAATGAGGATGTGTATAGATTATTGGGCCATAATAAAATATACAATCAACAACCGGTACCCCATTCTACACATTCATGAGCTGATGGATGAGATGCATGGAGAAGGTACTTCTCTAAGATTGACCTCCATTTAGGATGTCATCAAATCAGTGTCAGAGAAGAAGATGTGCAAAAGATGACTTTCCATTGCCATTATGGTTACTTTGAGTTCTTAGTCACGCCCTTTGGTTTGACTAATGCACCTACTGCATTTGAATCATGCATGAATCACATATTCACTAAGAATTTACGCAAGTTTTTGTTTGTATTCTTTGATGACATTCTCATATATAGAAGGACATGTGAAGAGCACATGAAACACATGGAAATAATGTTGAATATTTTTTCAAAACAATTGTTATATGCAAAACTATCCAAGTGTGATTTTGGTATGACTGAGATGTTGTATCTGGGTCATATGATTAGACGAGATGAAGTAAAAGTGCACATGGATAAGATCAAATCCATCCTTTATTGGTCAACCCCTAGGAATTCGACAGAGATGAGAAGATTTATGGGACTCTGTACTTATTGCAAAAGTTTCTTAAAGTATTTTCCCATTCAACCAAACCTCTAAATGATGTTACAAAGAAGGGAGCATTATGTTAGAAAGAAGAATCATAACAAGCCTTTAGGAGGATGAAAGAAGTGATTAGCAGTTGTCTGATCCTCACCATGTCATATTTTATTCATCCTTTTGTGGGACTGTGATGCCTTGAGAGAAGGCATAGGACCGGTCCTAATGCAAAATCAACATCCTATCACCTTTGAGAGCCGAAAGTTGCAAATACATGAGCACCACTACTCCATTTACGATAAATAAATTTTGGGAATCATGTATCCTTTGGAAAAATTTAGATAGTACATAGTGGGTAGCAAGTTCATAGTCAACACATATATCACAACATCTTGAAGCACTTCATGTTGCAAAAAGAGCATAATGATAAGCAATAAAAATGGGTCAACAAGGTGCAAGCATATGATTTCAATAACAATTCATGAAGAGAAAAATAACAATTGTTACAAATGCACTTTCTAGGAGGCCAACTATCTCACTGATGGAGATTTCAGGAGATTGGAGAGATCATCTCTTGGTGGAGTACTCTAAAAACAAGTCTGCATGTTAAGTGTTGGATGGATTGTTGCAGTATGATTAGTATAATGTGATTAGTTATGTCATATACAACAAGGATACAATTTATTGTGTGCCTGAATCAACATTGAGATAGAATATCATAAACGTGGCACACAAGTAACCATAGCAGAACATCTCAGTTATCTACAAACATACAAGTAGATACAAGAGAGTTTCACCTAGAAAGGGCTAAAAATTGATGTACTGAAGCATGTGAGGGTTGTTTTACATGTCAATCGAATAAGGTATAACACACATACACCCTACAGGTCTATTACAACCTCTTCCTATTCTAGAGCATAAGTGGGAAAGCATCTACATGGACTTCATTACACGATTTCCCAAAGCACAAGGAACAGACTATATATATGTGGTGGTAGATAGAATCACAAGTTTTGCTAATTTCTTCTTCATCTCATCATAGTTACATAGGTGGTTGGTCTCTTCTTTAGGGAGGTTTTCATCTTTCATGGTTTGCTTAAGACCAGTTTCATTGATAGAGACAACAGGTTCACAAGAGCATTCTGGTAGGACTTGTTCAAGTTGGTATGAATAGATGTTACTCTTACTAGAAAATACCACCCGCAAACTGATGGGAAGATAGAGAGAGTCAATCAATGTTTAGAATGGTATCTAAGAAACTATGTGATAGGGAAAATAAGATCATGGATCAAATGAATGCATTCAAGAGAGCACTCTTATAACATAAACAAAACTTTCCATACATCAATTGATGTGTCCCCATTCAAAGCATTGTATGGTTATGAGAATCCTACTTTTGTTGACCGTATTTTTGGATATAGTCGAGCACCCAAAGCTAAGGAATGGATCCTAAAGAGCAAAGACATCTTGAGAGCACTGAAAGATATTTGGAAAACAATTGAGAACCAACATAATATATATGCAGATAAACATAGGAAAGAGAGCAATTTCCATGTTGGAGACTTGGTATGTATGAGGTTGCAACCTAACAAACAATGTTCACTAAAGGGATTCAAGCTAAACTCCTAATAAACTCCTTCGAACTCATGTGATAACTGCATTTAGTGGCATGGTAATGTGGAGTCCATCTTGTGAACTCTATCTGAAAATTGGGAGTCAAGGTAATGTGCACAATGTTTAGTGGAACTCCATTTGGTAGATGGGAGTGGAGTCGAGCTAAGGTGCACTTCATGTAATACTCAAATTCCTAATAATCTCCTCCGAACTCCTAATAAACTTCCCCATCTAGAAATTGGGCGTAAGTTAATATGCACTTCACATGACCATTTTTTATAATGACTATAAGGTAACATATTTAATTTATTATTGAAACTTAACTTATATCCTATACAAGGACACAAGTTAAATGGCTATACTAATCCATTAGATGTTAATGTATTAAATGTTTATGGCATAGATTCCTAAATATATTAAATGACTATCTAAATTTTTTTGAAGATCTTTCCATCCCACACTAATCACCTGGAATTTAAGATACAATCTCCTCTAAGATACAATCTCAACCAAAATCTAAAATTTTTGAACATAGATGTCCATCCCATACAAAAATAAAGTAGCACCTTTATGCTTAAATATTTACTATATATGCAATATATGTGACCAATAAAAGTAAGCTGGGTGGGATAGCTTAAGTGATTGAGTACTAGTTCAAGTGATTAAGTAGTGCAAGTCGTGAGCAGAAGACCACAATGACTATACATTAATATATAAAAGCCTCATTTGATGTCCCATTATCATAATTGAATTGAAGAACAAAAACTGCAAGAGCTATCAATTGACCTGCATGGCATTTAATGCAACTACAGCAGGCTTGCTGAATGTTGGATCTTGAGCAAAGACAATCAAGCTTGCTGGAGCCGCATTAAATTCTCTGCAGCTCAATAGATATTTTTGTTTTTTTTAAGTTCCAATATCGCTTAACAAAGCAATATTAAACTTCAAGAATAAATTCTCAATATCTCTATATCTCTGAATAAATCGAAATTACTAACTATCTTTAATTCAAACAAAAAAATATTATACAAGATTACCACTTTATCAGGAGGTTGGTAAGATCTCTGATCCTTTGAAAACATATTCGGTGCCACTAATAGGTCTGATAGCATCCTCATCACGCAAGTCATTTGTATTTCCAAATCATTCATCAAGAAAAATCACGCTCCTACAGATTAAATTCCAAATTTCCTGTACCATTTAAATGACCATAAGAACAAATCCGGCATGTCTTCCCTTACCATTTACATCTGTGCAAACCGCAACAAAACTAAAAAAAATCGACCACAATTAATCACTTCGACATATTCAAAATCTAAATTCAGTGGAGAATTCAAAGTCTTTATTTACCCCTGAGTCGCAAGCCTTTTAAAACCACTTCCCCAGCTTTAATCAACTGGCGATCGACCTGACCCCTGCTCAAGAAATAAACAATATGAACCTTCCTGACTTCTCTGGTTCTCCGATTGTGAATTCCAAGCTCTCATGACCAACAATAACTAGCCTGCAACAGCCCAATATATATTGTATAAGCTGCAACAGCCTAATATATATGGTAAAGGCCTAGATATATACTATTGGATCCGAAACATTTCAGACCCAACGATATATATCCCCGCATTTGGTCTTCTGAGTGACTACAGAAATTAATACACAATAATTTTCTTGTGCAGGCTATTGAGCTACGCCTCCATTGATGAAACGGCGGGTGCGCTGGTAGGGTGAAAGCAAATGATATGGAATCTATGGAAAGGAATAGCGGTCAGCAAGTGAATGTTATCTATCTAGGTAAATCCCAAATCCCATTTATGATAAGAGTTTTAAATTCCAAGGATATTAATTGGTTGGATCTTATATCCATAATCTAAAGACGTCCAATTCTAAAATAAATAAATAAAAACCTTATCCTAATAAAAATCCGATTCTACAGAAAAAGAGTTTATACGATTATTTATATTATGAAGACATAATCAAGCTTATCCAAATAATTACATTAAGAAAATATAATTTCTTATGTTGCAAAATATTTATCATACTTAAAATGATTGGTTCCAACTAAATCCAACAACTATTCATGTTACATATTATAAGCCACAGCCTTTTCAGTTTATAAATGTAAAACAGAAACAATAAGCAAACAAGATTAAAGTCAAAGCCTTGGCAACGCAATTCATTCGGAACGTTAAGTAATTTGTGCATCAATACCAATTGATCATGATCATCTTATTCAGTCCTTCAACAGCCCCCACCTCCTCCGCCAACATCACCAGCCCAGTGGCGGCGTTTCTGCCATTCGGAATTGATACAGGAACACACACAATTTACTGGATGTCAAAGGATTTCAATACTCGATGCATAATACATCAAATGTGGACTTAATTAAATATATATATTTTTTAAACTATGAGAAGAGCAGCCTCCCAAAGAGTATATTCAACGGTTTCCAAGTTAGATATACCAGTAACTTGTGACTAAGCACACCCACATGGGTGAGCTTCACAAGAGGCCAAAGAAATACTATAAAAAATGTAGGTTTAATCAAATATAAAGAATGTCTATTGAAAAATTTCAAATGACATTTTGATTCCTAAAAACTTGAATATTCTTAACTCATCAAGTTATTGATTCCTATTATTAGGTTATTGACCTGATCTCTTATTATTAGGTTATTGATCTCTTATTATTAGAAAACTTTAAGCCTAAAAAAGTTGTTGATCTTGTATTATTAAGAAATTGTTGAAGCTGCAACAATTTCCCAAAATTCAAAAAATTTTGGGACCCTCCTTTAAATTCGTTTTGCTCGGTTTGGGTTTTACTTGATGTTGAATGAAGACTACTTTTATGTGGGAAAATGGTTTTATGTTTGAATTATTTCTTTTGCCACACCCTCGGAAGTATTTTGGAATTTTTGGGTCGGGAGTCTAGTCGCCTGCGCGTCCATTGTTGCGGAGCAGAACCGGACACCAAGTCCGAAGTCAAGTGTTTTTGGCCTCCGATGTTTTGTCTTTATCAGCGGTTGTTTTGAAAGCCTGTCGAAACCATTAGGCTATACGTCTTCCACTGTTGCGGAAGGGGTTCTGCGAAACGGTCCGATAGTTGTTTCATCCTCTTGCGATCCCCGCCATTTTGTTTCGTCGATTTTTGGTTCTTGTCAACTCTCGCCATTGCGGCTCTAGAAAGCACTATGATTCTGAAAGTTTGTTTTATCCGCTTGATTGAGTTTTTTCGTTTGATTCATAGTTATTTTTTACTCCGATTCTGCTGGTCTACGGAACTCATTTCTTTTACGGGTTCGTCATTGCGGCTCTCTAATCATCTTATGGCCCGAGGCCCTAGTCTCGCAAGCTGTGACGCGAGTGTTGGTTCGTTTCTCCTGCCAACTCCATTGCGGGTGTTCTGACTTTTTTCTTCATTTGCCGTTGCGGAGGAGACAGTGACTTGATTTTCGACCCCTTAGCCTTTTGCCACCCGGTGACTTCATTTTTTCCCGTCGATTGTAGTTGACCGAAGCGTATATATAGTGGAGTTTGGAGGCTTCATTTTTTATTATTATTTTGGAATTTTATCTGTGCTGTATTTTCGCTCGAGCAGACCGAGATTTTCACTGTCGGTACCGTCGCTCCTAGGTGGCTCTGTCGTGGAAGTTGTGAATTTTCTCCAGTCGTGCAGCAGTGCTAGGTAGGCCCTTATGCTCATTTTCCTGTTCCATTCAATTGGACGAGTTGTTTTGTTGTCTCCGCGGTTAGTGTTTTACTTGTGTTTTCGTCGTGACATGTATATATTCTGAGGTAAATGGTATGGCTGTCAGTTAGGGGGGTCTTTGTGGTTTACTTGATGTTTTCTCTTGCAGCTATTATGGTTTTGCAGCCTACACTCAACTGCTGGGGAAACCAGTGCAAATGGTCGTTACGTTGTCTGCCCCAGTTTCCCCCATTGTTTGTTTGACCATCTAGGGGGCTTTCATGGTTTTCTTATGAGGCCGTGATGATTGGTTCCACAGTTCGGGCGCCCTCGTCTTCACAAACCAGGACCTCTTTGTTGTTTTACTTCCTGCTTGGGGTGACCCTATTCAGTTTCGAATCCGAACCCCAAACCGATCTAAGATAGAATCGCATTACCCATTCAGACCGTGAAGTGAGCATTTACAGTCTTCTAGTGTGCTATCACTTGCAGCGTCCTCACTTAAGCTAGTTAGATTAGGTGCCTTCTGTCTTTCGCGTAGCGTGTAGGTCATGGCACCGAGAGGGGGTTCAGGACTGTTTTCATTTTGACAAAGGCCGTGTTTTTCTAAAGCCCAAACTTTGTTGGGCTGAGCCGGTTTTAGTTTTTGGGCAGGAGCATTTGTTTTTGAACATTGTTTGCTTATTTTTCATAGCTGCACTCATGTTTAGCACAGATGAGGTAAAACGCTTATACTGTTATCTTTATCTTTAAATGTTATCCGGAAATGACCTAAGAGAACCTAAAATACATTTCTGTACATGGCAGGGAAATTCCTCGGAACTTAAGATGTCTAAACGTCAAAAGAAGAAGGCTCCCGCGGTCGAAAAGGAACCCGAAGTCGAAATCGTTACCAGAGTTGAATATACTTACGAGGACACCAAATGCGTAGTTGGTGTGGAGCCCGAATATCCGTGGGGGGAAATCTATAGATTGATAATGCACCAAGAAGTGCCCGACATAGGTTTTGAAGAAGAAACCATCTATGCCAATATAGAAAGGTCTTCATTAATGAAAATTGCTACCAGACCTGAGCTCTTTCCATGCTCAGAGGTGATTGGGTGGATTCTGCCCAAGGCAGATGTAACCACCATGATTCTGGAAAATGTTGATAAACAGGGTTATGCTGCTTATAGCCCCGGATATGTGGCTCTGGCTTACCACTTACCAAAAGCACAAGTATATCTGACTGAAGACTGCCTGAAGGCCATCACGATGGACCTAGTCGAGACACTGAAGAGGATGCTCGATCCTGGAAAAAACTTTAGAACTAGACCGACTGGAGAATATGACACTGGAATTCTAAGAACCCCTTATAGGTTTATCGCCCTGATGCTGAACAGGATTTTTGTGAGGGCCCATGGTAAAAGCTTCAAATTAGAGTGGGTGCCTATCATTTTCTATGTTGTAACACAAGGGACTGTGTTCAACTGGGCCAACATTGTCTCCAATAGCCTCTCGGCCTGCATGGCATCAACATTAGGAGGGGTGTCCCAAAAGAGATCAGAGTTCTACATGAGCTCCATACTGATTGATTGCATACTATGCAATCAACCCTTCCCCAACCTAAGGTGTATCTAGGACCAAGAAAGAACACCAGTTTACTCAGGATACAAGCCACTGTGGGCCCACAAATATCACAGTCACTATAGGGAAGTGTGTGAGCATTTCATTATGCCATTGTATACCCTGATTTTCTTGAAAGAGTGCAACTACATGTTGGAGGAGGCATTGCAGGTGATTGAAGAGTATGTAGACTATTATTTAATTGAATATGGACTATATTTCAGAATGTTTGGATGCTCTAAAGCACCCTCACTACTGCCTAAGTATGCCATAGACTATGTAGTCCACAAAGAGGCAGTTAGACAAGTCTTTTTAGATGGCATAGGGAGTTTTCTATTTGAACATAAGAAAGCAGCATACCCTCCTTTGCCATTCAGATTGGGAAGTTACAAGTTTACCAGGGTAAAGAAGGCCGATGAATTTGTGGAGGAGTTGGAGAAATGTGTTTCCACAGGAATGACTCCCGGAATAAGGTTGCAGAGCACTGCAAAGAGGCAAATGTACATTTTGAATACACTAGCCACTGGGACAGAGAGGAGTCTGTTTTCAGCAGTGCACAGAACATGACGGCCTTAATAAGAAGGTTTAAAAATAAAATCACCACCAAAGGTAGAAAGGGACAGGATGAGCAGGCAAAGGCCAAGGAGGAGGAAACTAAGAAAAGAAATGAAGAGGCTAGGAGACTAGCCCAAGAGGCTGAAGGCTAGCTAAAAGGAGAGGAGGAGGAAAAGAGAAGAGTTGCACAAGAGGCAGCCAGAAAGGCAGAAGAAGCTGCCAAAAGCAAAGAAGAAGAAAGAAAAAGAAAGATGGATGAGGAGCCGAAGAAGTAGGAAGCAGAGAAGATAAAGCTGACACAGGCAGTGATAGAGCAATCAGATTCTGATGCAGCAAACAGTCAGGTTCAGGACTTGGAAAACCTTGACATTCAATATCTTGAAGTGCCTACTGCCAGCACACCAGGACAGGCTATGGTCCCCGCCCTTAGGCTAATCCCCTTTGAACAGAAGAAAGGGGAGGAGGTACCAGATTTTAATACTATCTTTTATGATAAAGAAAAGAAAAGGATAGTAAAGAAGACCGAGAGGAAGGTTGAAACCAGGGGGTTGTCTGGTAAAATGATAAATGATACAACTATTGTATACGGGACAAACAAAGACCTCGGGTTCACTATCAGAGCAGGGGCTGCATTGATCCATGCTTATGAGGACAATGTAGATAAAATAATTACAGATCTTGAGCAGTCAAAGAAGTCTTCTTCTCAGCTCAAAGATACCCTGAGAAAGGAAAGAGAACAAAATAATAGGTTAAAGAAAAAGTTTGAAGACATACAAAAGGAAATCAAGTCTGCAAAAGCTGAGCTTCAGGTCCTTCAGACAGAGAAGAGATCTATGGAGGCCTCCCAAGAACACATGGAGAAGGTGCAGCAAGAATATCAGGAGTTGAGGGCTGAAAAGGAGCAATTGCTAAGCAGGATAGAGGAATTGGAGCTGCAGATGAAAGGTAATCTCAAGGGCAGAAAGCAGAACTTAAAGAGCACATTACCTCATTGACAGCAGCTTTAGAAGAAGCCAAGGAATAGCAGGTTAGCCTTCAGCCGTTCAAAGAGCACATCCTAGCACAAAGAAGCAATATGCACTAGTTGCAGGTGGCCATTGAGAAAGAATGGTGCAAGGTATTGTAGGTGGACAATCGGTTGGAAAATATTTTTGAAACCTCTTCTTATTTTGTGGATAGATCGCAGGACATTTTATAGGTCTTAACAGGAAGGATGGCGATATTAGAGGCGAATGAAGGGACCCCTGCAGAGCTACCATCGAAGGATCAACAAGCCCTAAGGCAAGACTATGATTTACTAGAGTTTGCCATAAACACAGCCAAGGAGTTTAAGAAGGCTGTCAAGAAGACAAAGGGGGCTTGTGCAAAATTTTTCAGGAGACTCTTAATCACTTATAATCACTGTCAGGTTGAGGATGAACATAAAATGGACACCTTTCTAGACCACAGCCTGTTTTTGGAAATTTTGCAAAGGAGATATCAGGAAGACAAACAAATGATACAGCATATAAAAGCTTTAGACAAGCAGATCCTGAAGAATGAAGTAGATCATGCACGGTTAGTGTGCAACTGTTAGAATATCAACTTCGCCTGAGCGCAGCCATAATAGAAGTCATCAGAAACCAGGCTACTAAATTCAAAATAAATATTCAATTCCTGGAACCTTCTAAATTCGAAAGTATTGCTTCAGAAGCTTTAGCATGCAACTATTTCATTTTCAGCTTTGTGTCCATTCACTGTGACATCATTCTAACTCTTAGGACCTATGTTCTTGTCTGAATTATTTTTGGTTTATTTTATGAAAATTACCACCATGAGTAATGAATGTTGTTCATAAGCAATTGGCTATCTGGTTGTTTAAATATCTTCAATTGTTCATGTGTTTTGGAAGAAATATCATCTATCTGTAATTTCTCTTTATAATGCATGCACAAGATACATTACTCATTAATAAGTGACAATATTGCTCCTTGGGGATAGGTAGGTAGTTATATTTAATTTCTTGTTGTGTGTGATTTAGATGCATGAGAGCCTAAGACGAGAGGTAAGAACCTGCGCATCACATTGTGAACACTCCTTGCATTCTCAATCAATCGGCATTTTAGATAGGCACTTGCATATCATATTTAAAGTCAAAAAATACAAAAATATACACGGTGGATCGGGCCGCAACCTGTAAAACCCTTTTATTTTTGTTACTTGACCTACAGTAGCCGGACTGCAAACCGAATGGATTCCCTACACCAAAGAGTCACGGGCTAGTTGAGAACGTTGACTGGAGAGAATCCCTTGCTGTTGTTATTTTCAAAAACTTAAATTTACATAACTCATCAAATTATTAATCTTTTATTATTCAAAGATTTTGATTTCCAATCAATTGAATACCTGTAAGTCATCAAATTATTCAATTAATTTCTCTTCTTAATTAAAAAAAATTAAACATAAACAAAATATTTTAATTCTTTACAAAATTAATATCAAATACTATAATTTTTAATAACAAAAAAAATGAAAATTAGACATAAACAAAAAATGAATGAACCATAAACTAGTAATCATGGATATGGTGTACAAAGTTATCAATGAGGAAAGATCATAGAATGAGCGAAAATATATGTAAAATGCTAAAATTTCGAATTTCATGTACAATGATGTAACTATTTAGTCTGTTTTTCATTTAATAGTTGTATAGTTTTTTTCTTATATAATACAAACAGTCAAATTCACCTTTTACGTCGCATTCCTTTCCAATCCATTCCATTTCTTTCAACAATATAATGCATTAATATGTATTAAAAGTCTTCTTTCTAGCCTTACTAAAAGTTTGAAAAAATATTCAAATTAAAGTAAATACAATGTTGTTAAAAACTAAAAGTTTGTAAAAATATTCAAGTTAAAGTAAATACAATGTTGTTAAAAAAAAGTTTGAAAAAATATTCAAATTAAAGTAAATACAATGTTGTTAAAAACTAAAAGTTTGTAAAAATATTCAAGTTAAAGTAATTACAATGTTGTTAAAAATTGAAGGTAAGCTAAGAGCTATTCCATCTATGTTTTTTTATCAACCCACCTTTGTCAACTTCTTTATAATCATTTTCAAATTATTTATATAGATAGAAGGAGTAGTTAGAGCCAACAATTTTATTTCGAAATAAATATAATTTCCATGAATTTCTGCATCTAATGGCTTTTGACAATTTCATATTTCTTAACATAGTTTTTTTTCTTTATTAATATGATGTATTTTGAATGTGAAAAATAAAAACAATAATGGACTTTGTCTTTGTTGTTTCTTCTTGTCATTCAATTAATTCTTAGCATCAATCAACCTCATGTTCATATACACAGGTTTCACAAGAATAATTCTACCTTTGAATTTCAGTAGCCAAAAAAACAATAATGAATACTTCTATATTCGAATTTAGTCTAAGAGAAACAACAATGTAACAATTCAACAGTTCCAACCTACGAATTTTAGAAACAACAACGTAACAATGCAGCTTTATGGATATTTAAAATTTTTAAAATATTCAACTATTCTTTTATAAAAAACACATATACTCCCAAACTCATTTAAAAAAAAAATACTCTGAAATTCATTTACACTCTAAGATTAATAAGCAATCTTTAACCCTTGTAAAACCAAGAATGCAAACAACTACAAAGAAATCGTTAACCTTTCTGAAAAATTGAATACAAACTCTACTCATGGTTAAAGAATTAAAAAAAATATGTCTTGCTTTTTATTACAAAGCACAGTGTGAGATAGAAAATGTTTCAAAATCAAATATCTCTTATTTATAAAGAAAGTAACCTAGCAATTTAGGATTTTTTATAAAAATTAATGGATAATATTTAGGGTTATGGGAATAAATATTTATTATTTATTTGATGACTAAAGAAATTTATCAATAATATTAAATTGTGTTTTATGTTATTATTAATTTAAAGAAAATATTAAATTATTAAAAAATATCAAAAATATTCAATGATATGAGTTTTCTTTATTTTTAAAACTGTAATATGTTAATAATTGAAAATTTCATTTTAAAAGACTATAAGTATTTCAATGTTCTTTAATATGGATTGTTGTTAAAGCATAATGACTTTTTCAAATATGTAGCCTCACATACTTAACTAGCCTAATTTAGTGATGAAATGAAAGGAAAGAATTATAATATGTTAATAATTGAAAATTTCATTTTAAAACGCTATAAGTATTTCAATGTTCATTAATATGGATTATTGTTAAAGCATAATGACTTTTTCAAATGTATAGCCTCACATACTTTACTAGCCTATGCCTAGTGTTGTAGAGAATATATCAATAGTCTTGCTAAAATTTCCTAGTCTTAACCTATATTATCCACTTTTTGATTTGTTATGGTAACTTTTGTGAAAAGATGTTAAAAGTGATTTTTAATGAACGAATCAAACTATAAAAACCCTTTTTCTAATCACTATGTTAAATCAATTTCTTATTTGGACTCATCCCCAATTGTGGGGGTGATTCTAGGAGAAATTTATTCTAACCATAGGCTTAAAAAATAGATATAACATGTTGGGAGCTAGATTAATGTTAACGATGACTTTAACATTACTTCTTCAACATTAAATGTTTGGATATAAGCTACACAACATACTATACTATCTTTCATGCATCGCTTCACCTTAACAATAAATGTGGCATCTTCATGCACCATGTGTCGTCTTACTTGGAAACATCTAGCTGCCTAGTTGACAAGGTAAATGAAAAGATAATTTTCATTTAAGGCATAACAAACTGACCCTTGAGTGTAGAAGAGTATTGGATCACTAGGCTTGATGCTTTGGCTCCTTTGTAGGGAGATTCTTTCTATCTACTAGTTTTGTTTCCTTCAAACAATTACTTAATAGTTATTGTCCTAGAAGCTTAGGGATAATTACATCATTCTCAAGGATGAAATCACAAATACAATAGCATGGCTTGCAAAACTGCTTTAACCAAAATTTAGTGGCCTCATAGTCCAAATTGAAAGATTTTTTCTCATTGTGTCCAGTAATTCTAACCATGAGCCTTTCTGAACCATATAATCAACTAAAGGGGCTTCAAGGAATTTGGATGGAAGGAAGCTCTCTTGAAATCCCAAGTTTCGACAAATTTTGCATCTAGTAACACTTCGGGTGTTAAAAAAGAAGACCTAGGATTTTTTTTCGTTAACTTCGAGACCCAAAGCTTTGCCAAAGTTAGCCAAACACAATTTGATCTTCCTGGCCTCTTTGAATGAAGGATGGGCCATCAGCATTGTGTCATTGATAAACTCGTGGTGCATTTATCTATTCATGGTCGGGTGGATAAGAATCCCTTGCATTTCGTGATTACTCTGCATAGCCTTTATTGTTCTTCCCAATCCTTTTGCCATTATTATGAATAGAAAGGGAGATAACAGATATCCTTGTCTAATGCCCCTTATGGGTTTCAAAATACCAGATGACACTCCATAAAAAAGGATGGATAAAAGGATGTAGAAATGAGAGTCATAACCCACTTGATCCAATCTTCCATGCTGCCAAAATATATCAGCATAGATTGCATGAATCGCCAATTGAGTTTGTCGTATGCTTTAGGGATGTCAAGTTTCAACATCATCCCAAGGATCTTCTCTATTTTGAGAAAATGGAGAACTTCATGAACAATGATAATTCCATCCATCATCTCACGGCCTTCAAAAAAACTTGATTGCTCGGGAGAAACCAAGGAGGGAAGGATGGGCTTCAGTTGGTTAGCAATTACCTTGGTAACGATTTTGCAAATGACATTGTCATAATTTATCCGGTGAGTCTTCCCCCATCACTCTTGGGGATAAGAGTAATAAAGGTGGCATTGAAAGAAGGGATAATTTTCTTAGAAAGCCTAGAATTTTCTATGATATACCAAACTTCAATCTTGATGAGATCCCAAAAGTGATGAAATAAGTTGAATTTGAAGCCATCTGGACATGGTTGTTTCCATCTTCCATTTGGCTCACTGCTTTTTCAACTTCAAGAAGAGTCACTAGCTTCATTAACAAATTGTTTTGAACTTGCGACACCAGAGCGGGGATATGCTTCGTAATTTGTTCAATGTTCCCACTTCTATCCAGGATTGGTTTAGTAATAATATCCTAAAAGGGAGGGCCCAATACCTCCTCAATCTCCTCCCTATTTTCCAATCTTTCTCCATTGGAGTCCTTGATCATAAGAATTATATTTTGCGAATGGTGTTAGACTGATTTATGGAAGAATTTAGTGTTTCTTTGCCCATCATTAAGCCAACTAACTCTATCTTTCTAGTGCCACAAAATTTCCTCCTGCCTCTCCCTTTCTTGTATCCTATTTAACATGCATGCTTCTTCTTCCTGAATCCGATCGTGTAACCTTCATTCATACCTTGTTTTTGAACTTCTTCTAGGATAGATTCTAGGAATTTTTTGTCAGTGAAGATGTTCCCAAACTCCTCCTTATTCCATTTCTTGATATTTTCTTTTAGACCTTCCAATTTTTTGTTGAAACTTATACATGATTTTTCCTTCCCCCTTGCTTAAATAAGCCCACCACTACCCTCCTTTCTCTTTGAAATCGGGGTGGCCTAAGCAGATCTATTCAAATCAAAAGGGTTTTTTGAACTAAGAACCCATCTCGCTCCACCATAAATCCACAGCCAATGGTTAGATCCCATAGCCAAAAGAAGTGAAGAAGAAATTTCACTTCCCAAATCCATAATGGACTCAGAGACCCAGAAACAATCCAAGAGAGAGGAAATATGACTCTCCCCTTTCCATGTTGTTCCAAGTGAACTAACCTTGCCTCGGGACTAAATCCACCAGTATGAGGTCTTCAGTAGTATCTCTGAAACATCCACATTCTTTCTCTCATCTTCGTCTTCCTCCTTTCTTTTCCTCTAATGAGGTAATGAGATTGAATTCTCCACCTAAAATAGAATGCTTTCCCTCTTTCCATTCATGAATATGCCTGAGGGATTCAATGAATGACATTTTTTCTCAGGGAATATGAGGACCATACACATTGTTTAAGATTCCAGTAACTGACAAATTGATTACTCCAAATTCTGCTGAGATGAACCAATGATTTCCATTGAATCCAAATAGACTTACTTTGTTGGGATCCCATAAAATTCCCAAGCCACCTGCCAACCCTGTGGAATCAATACCATTAGAGGAAATTTCAACTCAAAATGGACCTTTAACTCTAATTCAAATTCCATGTCATCATGTGTTAGGCAATGAAATTGATTTAAATTTTAAATACCGTATAGGTCTTAAACACTTTTTTAATATAAATTTGGGGATAGGTATCATAAAAAAAAATTACTTTTTTGTTTGTATTTTCGACATATCTCCCTATGTTTTTACTCAAATTTTGATCGGGGGAGCTCGTTGGATGTGGAATTAAATTCCACATCCAACGAGTACCCACCTGGCATACTTTTGACGGATCCTTATACCCCTAAAACATGAAATACTTGAAAAACGTGATGATGATGTCATGTAATCATCACATTTTTCGGGTATTTCTTGTTTTTGGGCTAGTGGGTCTATCAAAAGTATGCCGAGTGGGTACTCGTTGGATGCGGAATTTAATTCCGCATCCAATGAGCTCTCTCAATCAAAATTTGAGTAAAAACACGGGGAGATATGTCGAAAATACAAACAAAAGTGGTTTTTTCTTTTCTTCCTCCAAAATTAATAAATATTATTTTATTATTTTAATTATTATTTTATTAATTTTTTTAGGAGGCCCATTTTGAGTTGAAATTTCCTCTAATGCCATTCCTTCTTTCCATTTTTGCATCTTCTTTCCTATTTCTTGTAATTGATCCATTGAGCATTTTGTTTCTTGAAGGAAAACAATAGTAAGATTTGTCTTCTAAATCTTTTTTCTTAAAATATTCGCTTTCTGACGATACAATCTTCATTAAGAAATACAAGAAAAGATATTTATAATCCTAAAGCAGCCCTTATGGTAGCGTACTGACGTGATTCGACCAACTTTAGTCCTATTGCCTCTATACGCTACTGATTTGATTTCCTCCCTGGCTTCATTACTATCTCTTCTTTCTTCCTTTTGCAGTCCTTCTGGGATCTTGGATTGATTTCCATATGACTAGTTTCCCTTGCTTTGATAATCTCCTCCTTTACTAAAACTATTTTCTCTTGGGGTACATAAACTTTCTTCGCATCTACATAAGCTTGTTCAATGCCATCCAGATCTAAATCACTAATATCCATATCTTCCACTTTGTCCCATGTGTCCTTTTCTAGGTCTTCATTGAAATTTTCTTCCACCGCATTATTTGTTGTCTTCGTACTTCCATTATTCTCTTTTTATTGGTTTCGTTCCTATTATGTCTCATTAGGTGATAATTTGGTTATTTCCTTAGGTTTATCTCCTAAAGATTCAAATTGATTGGATAGTGAGATCTTTTTGGTGGCTTCCAAGTTTTCTTGTTTTCTCCCTCCTCTTTTACATGCTGGATCCCTAGTAAACCATTGATCCTTTTTATCCTCCTATTTCTCGGGAGGATATTTCATAGGGAATTCTTTGAATAGATTTCCATACTCGTTACATCTGCAACATTTGAACGAAATTTGTTCATAGTCTAGGGTTTACACCTAGTCTTTGTATTCTCATGACATCTTGATGGATTCTAGTAGTTCTTTGGATAAATCCATATACAGACATATTCCCGCATAGGTCGTGTATCTTTGTGCCTTGGTTTTCTCATATGTTTTGATGAATTTCCCCAGATTGTTTCCATTATCTTCCATAATTTCCAAGTCCACGTACTCACTTGGGAGAGAGTAGAGACGAATCCACACCGACACAACTCTCATATCCTCTTTATCAGAAAAAATAAAAAATAAAAAATAAAAAAAATTATCCTTCCAAGGTCTTAAGAACAAGCCTGTTTAGTAGAAGAAATAAGGTCCTCCATTAAGCACTATGTTTATGTCTTCCATGCTTAGAAAATAAAAGGTGAAAAATCCTTTAGAACCCAGTTGGAGATCATAGTGTCCCCATGGCTTCCAAGTAGAATTTATGCACCAAACTAAGGCATTTTCCGAAGGTAACATTTCCACAAATTTCCCTATAAGTGCATGATCTTGCGGGTGTGTGCAAGAAGTTGATGGACCCTTTAGATGCAATGGTGGAGTGAAGTCATTCACTCTTGATCCAAAAAAAAGAAATCAACCCAAGCAACACCGAACCTGCCAAGCCTAGTCCCAAGGCTGGCAATGGTCATGCCAACTAGGCTAGTAAACAAAATCGCGCCTCCGTTTTAGTCAAGCAAATCACGCACGCGATTTCCTTTGCTAAAACGGAGGCGCGATTGTTAAAACATGTTTTTTATTTTTAAACCGGTCAAAGCCGTCCTTTTCTCATTTTCGGCGTGGCTATTGGACGAACGAAGATGAAACCTCAACTGTGCATACGCGATTTTGGGTGTGCTTGAGCCCTCCATCTCCACCTTTGGATTTTAACCTTCCCATTGTGAGGTATTTTCTTCAATTTTTTTCATGTTTTTTTTATTTTCTACATCAATTTATTTGCCTTGTCTACAATAATTTTGTAGTATGATTAGGAGGTAAAACAATTGCACTAAAAGAATGCTACATCAGTCCTCTCTATGTTGAATCATTTGTAGCCACTTCATTTCTAAAAGAATCTTTAAAAAACCTAAAATAGCAATCATATTTTGTTATTCAAAGTAATTTAATATGCTCTATTGAAAAACTTCTGATTTATTGTAAAATTCCATCTCTAAAAATCTGAAGGAACATAGTCATTTTCACAATAGAAAATGTACTATTAATCACCAAAAGCATTAAGTCAATTTGTATATACAACACCCACATCAATATTGTTAATGCCCGCTGACAGTATATAGTCATGGGTCTTCATGTGGAGAATAAGTTCAAGATTTTGCTGCTGTAGATGAAATGATTCATGGGAAGAGTGTAACCAGAAGTTTCTAGGTTGCCATAAATTGAAATATCAATGTGGTAAAATCTTCACTCTTATATTGTGCTTACATACTTCCATTGGGCGCATTGGGAAGAATAAAGCTACTACAGGATTTGTTATACCAGAGTCTACTTCTTCATCCATTGATTGTCAGTCCTAGAACATTCTAAGGCTGCTATAGTACTTTCATAACTCTGTATTGTGAGTCAAATAACTCTCATTTCCAGATTTGAATATTTAAGTAAAAGATGAAGTTTTCCCA
>LPNX011009825.1:0-16552 GCA_001517045.1 Pseudotsuga menziesii
TTTCTTTTATGAAATTTAAAGGATTCACAATCTGTATTATTTTCCATACAAAAAGTTAACAATACATAATATTAAGAAGGATAATCTAGGATTTTATTTTGTAAAAAATTAATTGAAAGTAGAAAGACAAATTTGTAAATTTGTAACTAAGAGAGCAACTTGCACATATTTAAAAAAAACATTATGATTTGTTGAATAAACTAATTATCCGTTTCTTGAATTAAATTTAGTATATAGTAATTAACCATTAAATTATGATCCGTTTGTTGAATAAACTCATTAATATTATGAGGTATAAAACATAAACATAATGGGATTTTATTATAATATATTTATTTCAACTAATTTGATTTTGTTGAATAAACTCATGATCCGTTTCTAACTCATGATCCATTTAGTTGTTTGTAATTTTTATTGTAACTATATTTTATTGAGTTATTATGTCGGTCGGTGTACTACTGGTAGCCTGGTGGTTGCTGTCGAACAGAATTTTTGTCAGGTATAATAGAAATATCATAATGAGAAAACACATTATCGATCTAATGAAGTCCTGAAAATCAGTTAAGGCTTGAAACTTCAATATTAAGTTTCAGTATTTTCCACCCAAGTACTGTCTATCAAAGTAACTTTTATTTAACATAGTATGCATCAAGATTCAACAGTTCAATAATTTTCTGTTCTGAATAGGAAATATGTTTGTCAGTTTAACAGGTCAGTTAATGGCTATAGATATCTGATTCTAATCCTGTTTATTAGGTATAATAGGGATGTAATCTTGAGTTTCCGAACAGAATTTTTGTCAGGTATAATAGAAATACCATATTGAGATTTAAAATTAACGATAACGTTGTTCTTGATTGAATTTGTTCACTTATTACAAAAGAATATAATTATTTACTTTAATTTAATTAATCTTAGTCCAATTTAGGTCGTTCAAATGTCAATGGCACTCCAGCTTTATCATTAACATTCTTCACGGGTGTCTGCAATAAGTTGGAGAAAGGTGTAACTGGAACCGAGGAAAAAATATAGGTCGGGCTTACAAATGCCCGATATCATATAGGATTCGTCCTGACGACTTGTTCGTGGAGTTAAATCGTTCAGTAGTGTACATCTAGGTCCTGACCGTATAGCTGGTACGCCTAACTGTAGTCTGAAGATGGAAAACAACTTGATAACGGCTACAAGATCTAATGCGATCTGGCAGGGGATGGCTTGAGTCAGAAGGAAAATAGGGTGGTCTATTCACATTAATTATTCAAAGAGGGAAGAGATTTGGAGAGTTGTGAAATGATGATCACAAGATTTGACAGAAATTCAGATGGTCGAATTGATTTCGAGGAATTTCATAACATGATGACCATGACGGACAAATCTCTATTAATTTTGTCACAACAAGAACAAATAATATTAATGCAGAATATACACTCACAAGTGGAATTACAAATTTACGTAAGTCAATTTGAGAGCGGAAAAAATAGTGATCACGTCCTGCCATCAATGTTGTTGACTACTATTAGGATTGAGCGATTTTTAGATGATCCTCTCAAAGTTTCTTTCACATCCATTAAACATCCATTAAAGAATTATTTTTGAATTTGTTTAGATACTTGTAGTTTTCTTAAATTATTTCTATAAATATTAATAATAATATTAAATGTGCTATAAAATATGTAAATATTAAATAAAATATTTCAGAAAATATCTAAATATTTGAAATAATAAATTCAATATAGAAAAACAAATATAAAAAAAACAAATTGAATATCAAATTGAAAACAATTATAAAAATAGTCATCATTATGGACTGAATTTACAACCCGTATTTCATTGTGATGTCAAAAAGTAAAAAATAAAATAAAACGAATATCTAAATGCGAAATCTCCAAAAACAAATATAGATATCTTAACTTTCACATAAGAAATTGTGGAGAAATTGTGAACCGGGAAAATATTAGTGACACTATGACGAACGACATCAGAAAATTAAGTTTAAAATAGAGGAAAGATAAAGCACAGGAGTCGAACCGGAGGCGTTGAGGCTGCAAAGATTATAACGCTTTAAAGTTTAACCAGAAACTTTAGTAGAGTTATATGCTAAATCAAATTTCCATATGGCTAAGATCACAGTTAAGCATGAACTATATGTAATTTTTTTCAATAACTGTATTAGACATATACTTATAAGTTAAAACCCTAGCAACGTGTAAATTCCCGATATCATATAGGATTCGTCCTGACGACTTGTTCGTGGAGATAAATCGTTCAGTAGTGTACATCTAGGTCCTGAGCGTATAGCTGGTACACATGACTGTAGTCTGAAGATGGAAAACAACTTGATAACGGCTACAAGATCTAATGCGATCTGGCAGGGGATGGCTTGAGTCAGAAGGAAAATAGGGCGGTCTATTCACATTAATTATTCAAAGAGGGAAGAGATTTGGAGAGTTGTGAAATGATGATCACAAGATTTGACAGAAATTCAGATGGTCGAATTGATTTCGAGGAATTTCAGAACATGATGACCATGACGGACAAATCTCTATTAATTTTGTCACAACAAGAACAAATAATATTAATGCAGAATATACACTCACAAGTGGAATTACAAATTTACGTAAGTCAATTTGAGAGCGGAAAAAATAGTGATCACGTCCTACCATCAATGTTGTTGACTACTATTAGGATTGAGAGATATTTAGATGATCCTCTCAAAGTTTCTTTCACGTCCATTAAACATCCATTAAAGGATTATTTTTGAATTTGTTTAGATACTTGTAGTGTTTTTAAATTATTTCTATAAATATTAATAATAATATTAAATGTGTTATAAAATATGTAAATATTAAATAAAATTTATCACAAAATATCTAAATATTTGAAATAATAAATTCAATATAGAAAAACAAATATAAAAAAAACAAATTGAATATCAAATTGAAAACAATTATAAAAATAGTCATCATTATGGACTAAATTTACAACCCGTATTTCATTGTGATGTCAAAAAGTAAAAAATAAAATAAAACGAATATCTAAATGCGAAATCTCCAAAAATAAATATAGATATCTTAACTTTCACATAAGAAATTGTGGAGAAATTGTGAACCGGGATATGCAAATATTAAATAAAATTTATCACAAAATATCTAAATATTTGAAATAATAAATTCAATATAGAAAAACAAATTGAATATCAAATTGAAAACAATTATAAAAATAGTCATCATTATGGACTGAATTTACAACCCGTATTTCATTGTGATGTCATAAAGTAAAAAATAAAATAAAACGAATATCTAGATGCGAAATCTCCAAAAATAAATATAGATATCTTAACTTTGGCCCTGCAGATACAGTGCACACCTGCCCTTGTTTTGATGACAGCATGTACGAATAGCAGTAATAGAGGAGAAAACCCATCTGACGAGCCATTCATTTCGCTGTGGAGTTCTTCCATCGTTTATCTCTGGTTTGCGGTCGACCCTAGGGAGAAAACTATCCATCTTTTACAGCATCAATGCAGTAAGAAAGAGAAGAGGGAAGTTTTTTATCTCTGCTCTTCACAGCTTTCGGTAAGTTCTTCTAAGATAGGTTATCTGTTTACGACTTCGGTGATGTTTTTCTTTGCTTCTTTGTTTTTAATGTTTTATTATTTCTTTTGCAGGTCGTGGAGGAAGTTTTCCATACTAACAGGCGGGAGCTGGTTACCATCTCGTATGCCGAGGCAGTCATTTCGCTATGGAGTACAGCATGGATGCCGAAAGAGAAGATGGAATAAACTGTCTATTTGTTTTCTCGAAATTTCAGTAAGTGAATGTTCATGGTAGAAACATTCTAAGCTCTCTGATCCAAGGTGTTCCGATAGATCCACCGGATGGTATACTGTGAGCAGATCGCATTTTTAGGTGGAAACGTATCTTGGATACCTTAAGATCTTTCTGCTTCTGTATATCATTAAATAGTCCTAAATGCTAGAAAACTGTATTAGGGGTTTAACTGTGTCTTTCAAGTTTCATCTATTTCGCAGAACTCAAAGTAGCATTTGCAATGGGAATAGTCGTATGTCAGAACTTACACGTATTCATAGCCTACATTCTTCTAAACTGTCAAATATTGACAGCATTAAACAGACATGCAACTGAAATCCTAGCATTATCTGACTGTTCACAGGAAGCTTACCTCTACTGCACAGGCACTCCAAGACGGCGCTCCAAGACGGCGATTGCACAGACAAATGCTCCAAGACGGCGAATGCACAGACGAATGCTCCAATGCTCCAGCGATCTCACTGCGAATGCTCAGGACGGCGAAACTGTTCAGGTATCTCCTCCACGGGTTAAGAAACTACTCTTCGGCGGCCGCTAACAGAATGTTCTATGTGTATCTCCTTCAGGCTTCCAGGTATCTCTGCGACGGTTGCTACTCCACGGTTATCTCATTCACAGCCACGTCCACGCTTCCAGGTATCTCCGCGACGGTTGCTACTCCACAGTTATCTCCTCTACAGCCACGAACACTAACAGACTGCAGTCATCTCCTAGTCATCTCCTAGTGGGCGGCTAACAACTCTGGTCATCTCCTAACACTCCGGCTGTTAAAAGATCAAACGATTCAGAAGATCTTGAGCATCCACTTGGCGGGATTTGCTGGATCTTGATGATCCGCTCAAGCAAGTCCATTCCCCCCCAAAATAACACTGATAGACGCCTATCGGCGTAATTAGGTTAACTCCAATCATGATACAACTATTAAATTAACTTTACTGGTGATATATTCCTATATTCCTCTTGGCGTATTCCAAACATATTAATCTTTTTTTTCAAGAAGAAAAAACCTGTCCTTGTTATTCATAATGAATCAAAGGGCATTAGTACATTCAACCGCATCATCAGGACACTTATACATGGCTACCCACCCGGAGTTCCCAGCCAGGGGGAAAGGCACATAAAACCAAAAAATAACCCATCAGAAAACTGTCTCATCATGTGATGAATACTGTCCGTTCTTTCACATCAACCGAGGGCTAATGAGACTCTGAACAATGTTCTAAAGAGAAACACTCTGACTTTCAAATGATAGCTGCAGGGAAGGGGAAAATAACCCTTCAGTAACTCAGAAAAACATCAAAGTATGCAGTGTATCACAAAGAGAGGTAAAAACCTCTATACAAGCTCAGAAGAGATGATAATAATCTTTAGAGACCAGGAGATTCTCAATATATTCCATCATACAGCCTTTTCCCTGAGAAAAAGAGAGTGCCTTTTTAGAAAGGCGGTCAACTTTCTTGTTGTGCTCTCGATAGATGTGAGAGAAGGACAGATCCTGGAAGCTAGTGGCTAGCTTTTTAGTCTCCCTACACCAATGAACAAGTTCAGGTGGGGAGAGAGCAGTCGATCCCTTAGCCCAGTTGATGATTACTTGAGAATCATCGTACACGTGGGCTAGGGGGATCCCCATCATATGGGAAATGTGCAAGAGTGCCCAGAGGTTGAGCAGCTCCGCTTTGGTATTAGTGCCATATTCGACCCCCAACGAAAACTCCAAGTAGTGTGTGTCATTGAGAAAGATGCAGAGGCCAGCACCAGCATTCAAGTTATTTGAAGCACCATCTATAAAACCACAGGAAAAAACTTGACTGGAGGTTTCCCAATATGTATGCTTCTACCTTTTTTGGATACAATCCCATGAAATGGTGCCTGAACAGTCGATAAGATTTGCTGGATGATGCCATGAATATTTCTTTTTTTCCCTTCGAAAACCGCCAGATTGCACGATTTCCATACAATCCACATCATATTGAAGGGGAGCAGAAAGAGAGGCGAGCTCTTTGGAATCTTTCCATACCAGTCATTGAAAATATCAGCTGTAGGAACCCCTGAAATACAAGCTGGAAGGTTGAAATATTCACTAATAAAATCTTCCACTGATATCCAAACCAAACAGTAAGAGAAAAGGTGTTCCACATATTCCTTATTTGACCAACAGAGTGGGCAGATACGAGATCCTGAATACCCTCTTATCTGCAGGTTCTCCCAAGTGAGAATTCTGTTATGAAGTATAAGCCAAATGAAGCCGCTGAGATCTTGCGAGGAAGGGCCTTATGCCATATATGAAGACCATCAACCATAGAGCCCAGGCGAGAGGAGGAACGAACGATGCAGTCATAGGCATCCCTGGCAGTAATAGTGTCCCTGCTTTTATTATAAATCCATACAAGTTTGTCAGAGCTGTTCGATAAACGAATGCCTACTCTAGTAAGTCCATAAATAAAAGCATTCCAAATTGACACAAAGGAGTCACCAAGATCAAGTTCTTCGGCAGAATACCAATAATGCTACACATTAGACAGGGGGTTGTGAGCCTGAGATAAAGAGCAGATATTTAAATCTTCCAGATACGATCTCAGTTCTTCAGGGATAGTAACGGGAGCATGCGATCCCGCTATCGGGTCAATCCCCAGTAAGATACTTTCACCATTACCAACCTGCCACGCCAAGTGCATACCCAGCCAGGGTATAACCTGTAGGAATCCCCTCCAAAATAAAGAGACATTACGAGTGCTGAATGATTTATTCCTGAGCCATTCAATTAATCTTATTAATATGGTTGTTGCTAGTTTAGTCGGATCATACTTATAAATGTGAAAGACAAAGATTTGCATATTTTGACTAGGATGGAATGAGATAAGTAATAAATAAATATTAATGCTAAATTGAAACTCAATTTTTGTAATGTGGATTTATTTGCATGCCATGAATTGTTTGGTAGTGACGGGATGAATATCATTTTGTCGAAGGACGGAAGCATTGAAAATGTAGAAAAAAATATATTGAAAAAAGTAAACTCTTCCACATTCAATATATGTGATACACTAAAGGCGGATGGGTGCAGTAAATGTGTCAAATAAGTCAATTCTTTTGGTAGTAAGCTAAACTTTAGATTATTTGTTTTTAAAATTTGGCAAGTTTTTAGGTTAAAATTCGGTGGAAATTGTTTAAAAGGTTGTTTTCAATGATTGGAATTGCATAATTTGTAATAAAAATTGCAATTTTATCACTGAAAATCTCATTTTCAACAAACAAAAAAATAGTGTTGCAGGATTCCTGCCAAATTTGCTTAAAAAGGTGTAAATGATCTAGAAATTAGCCAACTCCATGTGTTTGTATTATGTATGAATTTGGTTTTTCATTATATTTGACATGTGGTTAATGATTAACATAAATCTATAGAGATTTTAATTATATTTGAAATTTAAATAAATTTAAATATAGTTTAAATTTATTTTCATAAAATATAATTAATTAAGCTCAAATAATATAAGTCAATCAACTTTATAGTGATATTGTAGGATTTATAGTTAAATATAAGAAAATGTGGAGCAAAGAGGAGATCTCTTTCCAAATATAGGAAATTGTCGAGCAAAGAAGGGGTCTCCTCTAAAATACAATAAATTGTGAAGGAAAGAAGGGTTCTCCTCTCATCCTAATTCCTCACTACTAAAGCATGACCAAACTTTTATAAAGGCTTGTATATCAAAAAATTAATAAGCCCACAAACCCCTCTCACTTTCCTTTCCAACAAAACTATATGATGTAATGCCTTGTGACATATGTAATTTGTAATTATACTATTATTTTGTAAATAATTAATTAATGAAAACAATTGGCACATCGGGGACCACTAAAAGGGTATGGGAGGTCTACATCCATAATGTGAGGGGGAATGGGGACATTCCTAGCACTTTAGAACTTGTTTGGTTGATCTTGGTCCATATTTATGTCTTGGTGGCTTTATTAGTTGATAATCACGCAAACATTATACAACGGATCTAAATTTTGATTATTTTAGTCTATCTTGGTATTATTGAGCCCAATTCATGATTTAGTGGGCCTACTTGGTGTTTGGGTGGGTGCCACTTGTTGATTGGTCAACCCCTTTTGGTGGTTTTGTAACTCCTTTGTGGAGGTTACACTTGGTTTTGTAACTCCCATTTGCAAAAGTGTTCCCTCATTGACTATTTTTAGCCTTGTGTAAATCCTTGTGTAACCCCCCCTTTCTATTTTTGGAAGATGCCTTGGCTTGTGTGCCACATCACCTCACTAATTTTGATTCCTCTTCATGGATGACATGTCCACACATGAATTTGAGTGGGGTGGAGTGGCTTGGAGTCACTCTCCTTGAAATTCGAGTTACCTGGGTTGGATTAGAGTTAACCTCTTGTGGTTGAATTACCCTCCTTCTATTTACTCAAGTTGGCTTACCTTGGTTTGGTTTGGGCCCATTGAGTTAGAATTACCTTCTTTGGTCTATAAATCCATGTTTGACATCCTTGGTTTGGGGTTTCTTTTCATTGTTCTTTTGGAATGTAGTTGATTATGGTTGTTCATACATTTGATGGTGAGATCTTGGGAAACCATGAATGCACTGCTATAAGAATGAACTTTGTGCTTAAAGCATTGTGATCTTGTATGATGTTTGCGGTAACCCTAAATACTCTGGTGTAGTTCCAATGTTTCCAATACTTGGCTCTATCTTGGATCTACACATAAATCCTGATGGTGAATGGCGATATCTCGATGGTCTAGGGGGTATGGATTACCATCGCACCTAGTAGTGTGGTGGAAGATGAAGTATGTGGTGAGGAATAGAGTTTTGGCTTCTCAAAATGATACTTCAGCTATTTTTGAGTGGCCTATCAAAGTGCAATTTGGCTTAACAGTGCCAAAGGATGGGTGGAACGTGGTCTGGATGATGTCAGTTGCACATAGATAAGATAAGTGATTTACCTCATGTATATTTAATTTACTTTCCTCTCATATGATGGATGCACATGAAATTTTTTATGAAACGTATGAGTTATTTGTGGAATAAATTTCTCACAAAATTAAATCTATTTATGCAAGTAAATTTTATGAAGGAATTGGAAACTAGTTTTTGGGATTTTGTGCACAATTTGTTTGATGAAATAATTATTTGGTACATCTGCTATAGAACTGATATTTCTTCCTCTGTTTATTATGTAATGTGTATTTTTATGGTACAGTAACCTTGGAATGGTTTAAGACACTTCTCCTTGATGCTTCTACCTTTTATTTGAAAACTAGTTCTTCGATCGAACTATTTGGCATTGTTTGGAGACTTACCACATGAAGTGTTTATAAAACGTTCACAGTGTTTCTTTTAAATTTGTGTGAGAATGCGAAGATAAATCTTCTTGGTAGTGTTGGGGAAATGTCTACCAAAATACTAGACTCAATTTCCAATTTCTATCTCCTTCAATGAAATTGTTTTGAGTAGATTTGTGACATTGCATATGAAGTGTTTGACAAAATGTTAGAATGAGATATACCTCTATTATGAATTTTAAGACATGTTATTTAGAGTTGGAATTGCATTTGAATGATAATATAAGCTATTTATTTAATTATTCTAGTGATTCCTAGAATTACTAGTCAATTCGGATGAGTAGAATTCACTTGTTTCGTGAGTTGTTTAATGGAATGTATATGGGTGGAAGGCTAAAACCATATGACTATAAGTGACCCCTGATATATTTTCCATGATCTACAATATTCATATATTTCTCTTTATTTGGAATTCCAAAAGTTAAATTGAAAACTAGGTACATTGTGATTAAATTGGTAAATAGTTTTTGGATTCGAATCTCTGTTTTTGTAAAATATATGAATGTACACTCATATGGTCTATTATTGGTGCTTTAATTGCGATGTAGAATTCTATTTTCCAAGTCTGTACCTTCACCTCTTTGTGCCTCGGAACTCGATACTATTAGTTTGAATGAATTCTTGGCAGTGTTCATTAACTAGTTGTACTGATTGAACTTCAAATGTTAGATTCGTCTATGTACTCGGATTAAATTTGAAAAAGTACTTTATTTTGTTGTACTTCATGCTTAAATTTGTGTATAATGGTTGTAGGTTCACTTTTTGGTTCATTGGCATGGTTGCGTGTCGAATTTGTGTAGGACTAGTTGTTAGTATTGAACGACTAGTTAACTAGTTATTGTGGAATCATTTTCATAATTATTATGTTTAATTAATTGGAAAATGGTAATTAGGTCTGGTTTACATGTTATCAGGCATTGATTGTCCATTGGACTTAATAAACAATCGTTATGTGATAAAAAATGAAATTATATTAAGTACCGTCAATTGTGTGCTAAGTGTTGTTAAGTATCGTAATCAAAACACTAATTACTAGTTAATCATGATCAAGAGTAAATGGCCTTCAGAGGTGAAATTTATGTCTGAATTTGCTTGGAATGGATATATGATGTTTCTAGACGGTGTTAGTAATCCTTCACAACCCTTTTATCACATGTTAGAATAGCAATTGAATTTATTTTAATTGATTGATAATTAAAGGGACTTTGTCGTGATTAAATCCTGAAAAATGAAATTTAATATTTGTTTAGCTAATACGTTGTACTAAAATTATGTAATTAGCCTTAGCGATTAAATGATATGTCCCTCAGACCCCTAGATAGCCCCGAGGGACATTACAAGTGGTATCCGAGCTTAGGTTCCAACACTGCGGCTGTTGGGCCTTCTACGGAGTTATTATCTTCTCCATATGTGCATTTGGAGTTTACAAATGTGCTTAATAAGATGGAATTAGCCTCTCTCATGTTAATATAACAACAAGAGGCCTCACTTCAAAGATTAGTTCATTGTATGCCTTAGAATTAATTAATATTTCATATTTGTTGTTCAATAGATTGATTGGAAAGTACTATGTGGTGCATATCTACTAATTGAGAGACTTGATTGGTTGATGCTTGTGCATTGCCTCATTTACTGCTCATTTAATTATTAATATTGAAATGCTTCTTGTAGTGTGACTTATTTATTGATACATTATTAATTGAGAAGTAAATAATTGTCATTATAATAGTATGTAATATGTACCATTATCAGTATTAATTTAATGCCAAGTTATTACGATAATATAGTTCTATAATTATTAAATTTTGATATGATTTATTAAGTGGTATTTATACCATATATGAATTTTGTATTTTCTACGATGATATGCTTTTATAGTCTTATTTATGCCAACATGGATGAGTAACTCTTTGGCTATTTTAAGAATGTGACACTTGTCTAAATGGTGTTTCTCATTATGCATGTAGTATGTTTTTATACTATTTATTAATTATTACTTTGCTAACTTATCTAATAAGTTAGTGGTGGAATTGTCACTTTGAGGTAAGCATAGCTATGGCCTATTTTTGTATTATATTATTTAATTTATTTATTTAGGGGTTAATGGTAACGCTATTATTATCATTATTATTATCCTAGCTATCTTACTAATTCATTTATTGAGTGGAGAAAATGAGCCACTTGTCCCTGGTGGTTCATATTCTCTATTATTTCATTTATTTTGCTTATAGAGATGTAACTCCTTGTCTATTTTTGGAGGAGAATGAACCACTTGTCTCTAATGGTTCACATTCTCTTCTATTTTATTTATTTTACGTATGGAGATATAACTCCTAGTCTATTTTTGGAGGAAATGAGCCACTTGTCTTTAAAGACTCATATTCTCGTAATTTAGAGTTGTTAAAAGTATATTTAAGAACAGATGCATTATTATATATATGAATGCTTGTATGTTTATATAAACTATAATATGTATTTTATTATATGTAATAATTATTAGTTAACATCTATGTAATATTGTGAATATACTATATGTATAGAGGTGAACACATGTAATGATGTAAGTGTAAAATTTGGAGGTGTTTGGAAGTGTTTGGAGGCGTTTGGAGGCATTTTGAAGTGTTTGGAGGCATTGGAGGTGTTTGAAAGTCTTTGGAAGTGTTTGGAAGTATTTGGGAATATTTGAAAGTTCTTAGAAGTATTTGGGAGTTTGGAAATATTAAGAAGTATAATGTGATCAAAAGTGTTACATGTTAGTACATATAAGTTATAATATTAGATTACATAGTATTGGGTTATGCAATTAGTGCTATAATTGTATGGATATTATGGTATAATATAATATTTATAAAAGTATATTAAATATAGAATATATAGGTTATATGATTAATATGTTGTGTATATGATTTTAATAATAATATGATATATGATTGAAGAATTATAATATGTATGTAATAGTATGTGGTATGTATATAAATAATACATAGTAATAGTAAGTATAGTATGTGGTACGAGTTATGATAGTGTGTTGTATAGCTAGTAATTATTTTATTGTAAAATATTAGATGATTTTGGTGGTAGGAAGTTTGGTTGTTTGAGGTGACTATGTATTCACTTTTTTATTTGCACATTTTCTTGTTTATCATGATAAATGATTAAATTTAAAGGGCTACTTCATTACAATTTGAAGGATATGTAGTCATGCAATTGAGATACAATAATGTCAATTCGTTGTAGTTTGGGAGGAATGATTGTCACCCTCCCCACCAATCACTTTCAATTTTTTTAAGTGACATGTTTGATCTTGATGAGCCCTTTTGTAATAAATAATAAATTATGTAATAGAATAGCCCTCTAACAAATGATTAACCACCTTTAAAAAAATATTAAACATTAACCAACTACTAAATAAATAAATTGAATATTAACATATTTAATTAATATATTTTCATAAAAACATAGATACTTCTTTTAAAATTTCAAAAAGTTAAATAACAAAAAAGGCATGGGCACTTCATTGGAGGAATTTCACAAAGTTAAAAAAACAATATGACTATTAGTGAGCACCCATTTAAGAGAGGTTTTGAGCAAGGTACATTGAGTTAATATCTGAGTTAATATCTCAAGCATATCATAAAACATGTCCAACCATGGAAGTGAGTTCCTTTTAAACTCCCAATTAACACATTTAATATGTTAGTTGTATTTATTTTATTAAAAAAGAAGTTTTAGCACACCTTAAGGTCTTTACCAACGAGTGATAATTTTATAGAAACACTATGAAAGCCTAGAAGAAAGCTTACTTGCTTTATTGCCAAGCTTACTTGCTTTATTGCCCTCTAAAATATGAAAATCTCATATAATTGTATACATAGCCAATTGTTTAAGATAAGATGTGTTTGTGACATAAAAAAATGTTAAAAAAATGTCGATAAAAACCTCCAAAATTATGATTCTTATTAATAAAATTGATTATTTATTTTGTTATTGATTATTTATTTTGTTACTCAATATTGATTATTGGCTCTTAAAAATACAAATATCTAATAAGAATGGCATTTCTATTTCTTTTCAATAACTTGCTTTAAAACCTCATCCAATCATTAAAAATATTGCTCCAAATATTGTAAATTTTTTTCCTTCTAAAAGTAAATAAGTTTAAAAAAAATATAGTGTTATTAGAAACTTAAAAAATTAAAAAAAGTGTAATAAATAAAAATAGATGAAATTGAAAAGTAATTATTTGTATTATGCATAAATGAATATAATGAATCACAATTTTCATAATTGTAATTTTAATCATAAATTTATTAGGTTGAAAAGTTCCTTTTTAAAGATGTTCATATCTGGATTTAATAAGGATGATACAGGTAATTTTATATCTCAATTTAAAAAAGGAAAAAAGAAAAAAAAAACCAAATAGTTGTGGAATTCACATGGTTAAAAGATTATTTTTTTTAGTCATGGAATTCACATGGTTAAAAAGTTATTCTTGTTTATTAAAATATCTTTTTTGTTTAATATTTTTACGTCGAAGGCGTTACACAATGGAGATGGTAGTCTTACTAGATTTCTCGTCGCTCCGTCTAATTAAATTTCGACAAGTGTCCCGTTTGTTGGGTTAATAGGAGTTCGGCAAGTGTCTTCTATGTTATGGCTGACCCTGTGCATGAATGGATTAATGGGGTTATGTCCTTACAGTTCTTTTCATGCACATTTGGTGATCAATTTCTTATTTTTGTTGCATGTCTCGATTGACAGGGCCATCTTTTTTACCAATGTCCTTTACTGCATTTCAATTCAGTCATTTATCAATTTAGCAATGTGATTCCACAATCTCAATTCTGTAGGCTTCCTTCCACATTCTTGATTTGGTAACTTCTGTCTAGCAAACTATATTTCCACAATACAGATTTTCGCAGGCTTACTTCCACAACCTCATTCTTTCTGCAACGAAATCTTTCCGCAATTGGGTTTTCACAACTCGGTTTCCGCATATGACCGTTCAGCAAGCTCCTTTCTGCAATCTCCTTTTTTGCAATACATATTTCCGCAAATTTGTTTCCGCATATTACCCTTCACCAAGATCCTTTCAATTGATGGGCTTATGTCCTCACAGTTTTTTTCATTTATGTTTGGTGATCAATTTCGTTTTTTTTGCCCCATGTCTCAATTGATAAGCCCAAATTTTCTATCAATGTCCTTTATTGCAGTTCTACTCAGTCCTTTATCAATTTATCAACGCAATTCCGTATTCTCGATTTCGTAACTTCTTTCCCACAGAATATATTTCCACAATATATCTTTCCGCAGACTTGCTTGCACAACCTCATTATTTCCACAACGGAATCTTTCTGCAATTCAGTTTTACAACTCGATTTCAGCATATTACCCTTCAGCAAGCTCATTTCCGCAATACTGTTTCCGCAAATCTGTTTCTGCAATTCTAGTTCCACAACTCTATTTATTTTCTGCTAGTGTCCTTTATTGCAGTTTATTTTAGTCCTTTATCAATTTATCAAAGAAGTTGGCGAATCAATCAACAAAATCGTGCTAATTGTCAATCTTTATACATTCAATGAAGTCATCGACTCTCATTGCAATGTGTAATGATTGAACTTGACTCTCTCAATGGCCATAGATGAATTTGGTGTGACTAGGATCGATTAACAAATCTTGAGCGCAACTTAAAAGTTTGAATATTTTATCTAGGGAGGACATTTTTTTTTACATGAATTTAATGGAATATGGAAGAAATTTGTTAATTCTCGCTTAACATTGTTAAATTTGCATAATTTAGTTATTATGAGGTTTCCAAAAGAATTTCATTTATTTATACATTTAAAAATATAATTTAAACAACACAAATTTTAAATTAAATTTATTGAAAAACAAAATCTCCAAATTCTAAAATATAACTTTCGATGAACCTCAAGCAAAATCATCAAAAGTTTAAACTTTTTCTAAACCATGTTCCGAATTACTTTGTTTAAGTTTAAATGCATTCATATAATGACTTTTTGGATACCTATTATAACTCTATATAAACATTGGTCAATGATGTCACTTATTTGATAATTTAAGTTGCACTACCCATAACCAAAGTATAATTTATTGATAATTTAGGTTGCAATGTCAACAACTAATATATAATTTATTAATAATTTAAGTTGTAATGCCAACCACCAATATATAATTTATTAATAATTTAGGTTGCAATATCAACAAGAGCCACGAGGTGGCAATGTCCCCGACATTGTCACATGGGTTAGTTGCTAGTTTTAAACAAAAATAAATAGAATTATGAAAACAAATATCAACAATGATTTTCTAGTATTGCAAAATGGAGTTGGCTAATCTCTAGACCATTTGCACCTTTTCAGGTAAGTTTGGTTGGGATCCAGCAACATGATTTGTTGTTGAAAATGAGATTTTCAGTGTTAAAATTGCAATTTTTACTTTAGAAATGGATTCAACACCCTCGATTACCTTTGGGGCACCCTTTTATGCAATTCCAATCACTGAAAACTACCATTTGAACAATTTCTACCAGATTTTGGCCAAAAAACTCACCGTATTTTAGGTGCAAATGGTCTAGAGATTAGCCAACTCCTTGCAAAATATCTCTTTGCAAATAAATATTGCAATTTTGTTTCTAGAAGCTAATCTGATTCAATTTGTGATTCGATTCAAGTAGCTATTTAATTGTAAACATGATCATATCACATGTACACTAATAAATGTTTGTGGCATTGATGATTACATTAACATTACATGTAATTGTACCCCATATGATGTTGTATTTAGTGATTTAAGATGTTTAATACTTAAATGTTTTAAAATAAATAAAAGTGATGATGATATAGAACTCTTTATATTTTTAGATTAATAAAATAACATGTATAATGCCATAAATGTCATTGGATCGTATGATAACCAAATGTGTTAGGTTTAATGTTGTTGTTGTTATACTATAAGTATACTAGGAATATTAACCCGTTTCAATATATATAGCTAAAACACAACCACAATCATATTTTAAATAGTATAAAATATTTTTTACCAAGTAAGAATAATATATATTAACCTCTATGCAAAATCCCCACAAATGTCTAAGGCCACACAATATTAACTAGTAGTTTGGATGGTACTTACCTTTCTTGCAAAATAATTATAAGTTACTATTTACATAAAACAACAAATTAATGTACATACTTTTCAAAACTATAAAATTTGTCAATTAATAAGTCTTTATTAATTCTATAAATATAAATTTGTAATTTCAAAAAATATAAAATTATTATTTTTTATTTTTCAAAAAAACTTTTTAATACTTATTTTATATAAAATATTAAAACCTTTTA